>NNCF01125830.1:1279988-1304474 GCA_002313205.1 Laupala kohalensis
AAAAAAGTCCTTCTGATTCCGAGAAGGTTAAAGCACACACTTAGTCAATAACTCTTTTAATGAAGACTTGAATCGACAGCTCTTACAAGCGATGAATGTACCCTTCACAATGGTGGTTAATGTGATGCGTATGGTGAGTATAATGGCACCATTTCACAAAAGATTGAATGGATTTTAACTAATATTTTTGTGAATATGAAATATTTTGTAAGTAATCAGAATAAAGGAACAAAAATAAATAGTGTTTGTGAATAAACATAGTAAAAAGAAGAATATTTCATTGCATTAGAATTTGGTAGAGAGAAATAAACTTAAAAAATTGTAACTAAAATTATTTTTACAGGGTTGAAAATCATTAACAATCACACCCTAATATTAAGACTCAGTCAATAAAAATACATAAAAACCTTTCTTGATTTAAAGAATGGCAAACACAGTCTTCGTTTTAATATAAATACAATATTTTAAAATTAATTCGATTCATGAAGTAACAGAGTAAAACAAAGTTTCTTTATTATCAAAGTCTCTCGTAATGTAAGATATGGAATTAAATATCCCAATAAAAGTAACATATATTCAATTAGTCATTTAAAGATTCCACAAAGGACTCAATAAAAATATATTTTAAAATAGTTAAAATTTATTATCGTATTAACATGATATTTGTGTACATGTAATAAAAAAATTTCGGTGCTTTAGTTAATACCTCTTATTCATTAATAACTTTATATAAAGGTAAACGATATATATTATGAGAAATTGGCGAACATACACGTTTCAAACCATATATGATTATTCTGGGACTTTTCCAAGTTGTGGGACAGTCCGCAAATGGTCGGGATTTGTGACGTAAAACGTTTCACCGGTTTCATATAATTTTAAGAGTTTCTTATTATTGTTTAAGATCATATTGTACACCGTGGTATACGCATGTAAATGGTCACGTAAATTTAATGTGCAATACGGTAAAAGCAAAATATTTATTCTCTTGATTTCTATTAGGAAGCTGGATGAGATATGTCTTATTGAAACCAGTGTTAATTTTNAACAATACTAATTTTAGTATTTCACGACGCCTTACCCAGTGGAAAACATGGTTTGAGAATAAGGTGTTTCAGAAAAAACCCTATAGCGGAATTTGAAGTTTAGCGTTGTGCGACGGCACTAGCATCTCAATTATAAAGATTCTGTCTGACAATTGGACTGTCATCCTTAGAAAATTTAGGAAACACTCCCAGTAGAGAAATATGTTATTATGTGGAATGGAGAGTGCTTTCGAACTATCACCTTTACAAGTATATTTACCCCCAAAACTAGGTAGTTTGATAGAAATCCTTCCTTCAGTTTAGATGAGGTCAAATGCTAATAAATCCCTAGTTCAGGTTTTTATGAGACTGGGTAGGTAAAGAGCTAGGCTGGTCGCGGACTGGAAAGGTATGTTCCTGTTTAAAACGGATAGAGATCTATGAATGTTTGGATGGGTAGTTCCCCTCCAGCTAGACAGGATCAAGCCAAAAATTTCACTCCCTACTTGACTTGTCAGGTATGTGAATCCGACCGAAACCGTATCAACAAGAACCTCTGAATGTAGCGTCTCATAGAACTGAGGTTAATGTACTTGTTACGCTAAAGTCTGAAAATGGTTCATCACACATCGTTTACTTTTGTCAGAATTTACCATTGTCGACTCGTAAAATCCAAAAAAAAATATCTGTTCTTAATGTTTGTAAACACTAACTTTGATACCATTAATTCGTAAAAGTTTATAATTTATTTTAATTAGTAATTATAATCTGTTCTGCATTCAGTCAAAAGTTTAGTTGTTTTAATTTCTTCAAAATACTTTCTATCACAAATTTTAATGCATATGTTTCTTCCCTGTACCCTACTTGCAAAGAAGATATGTGACAACTTTCGGTCAGGGTTGACACATATCTTCTCCGCGAGTTGTCACAAATTTTAATTTTTAAATAACTTAAGTATATTACTTTTAACACACGGAAAAATAATAATCAAATATTTTGGGAAAAAATGGTGAGCGTAAATGAAAACGGACAATACGAGTAAATGAATTGGTATCAACCTTCGATTTATTTTCAACTCTTTAATTTTATTCGTTTTTCTTTCTCCGTCCTTCTTTAGAATACGAGTCTCGGACTCTTTCTGAGTTTCCCATAAACGGTTTTTTTTTAAAGATGAAACGTTTCACCCAGTTCACTCGACTTGGTTTACAATCAGGACGTAATTACAGGGAATTGAGAAATAATTCTACGAAGATTGCCAACAATCTATAATACTACCTCATAATTATGCCTTTAATTTTAATTAATGTCATCCAAATGAAACTTCAATACGGGAATAATAATTATTCCCTGTTTAACCCTTTCAAGCAGAAACATTTCAAAGANCAAATGAAACTTCAATACGGGAATAATAATTATTCCCTGTTTAACCCTTTCAAGCAGAAAACATTTCAAAGAGAAAGAACTTCTTGCAAAAATGCTGCTGAAACTAAAGTCTGATATTAGTTATACAAAATTAATTGCATGAATTTCAATCATGGAATAATGACCTATGTACATTATAGTTCGTGATCGAAAAGGAAAATAACCCTTTCGCGATCCAGAGTTCACATGGTATCTCACAAAAACCAACACGAACATCTTACTTCAGGACTCGAGAAGACCAACTCGATATAATGGTTAAAGAAAACACACCAACATAGGAATCAGGACAAAGGCTTTAGTCATGATCACCATGATTAGGATGACAGAATTCATTAAATAATTTGAGTTATTTTCATGAAAAATCTGTTGAAATATGTGATATCGACTCCTCAGAGACTAAAGAAGTCAGAGTTTAATAAACTACACCTTAATACCTTATTCCACACGTAATAATGACATATGTTAGCTCTAACAAGGTAAGAACACACTTTTGCGACACCTTTTTACAAAGGAAATTTCACAAAAGATTATTAAAGATTCTTGTGTTTTACGAAGAAGTTTTAATAAATATTGTACGTGTGTAAAGAATGTATGTAAAATTTTGACATGTGTGAAGTCGTTCACTTTTAAGCAACTACATGAATATAGACTATTTGTACCAGAAGAAGAAGAAAGAGAGCGAGGATGGTCCTTTGGAGGAGAAGAGTTACATGCATCTTTTTACCAGCACGGCTCGTGTGTTCGGTGTGTGGCCAACAGAGGGAAGCACATTACCTCTCGCGTCTTTTGTAATTATACCGGCTCACGTTTTCTTTTTCTCACTTTCCTGCTTTGAGGTAAGTATTTCTTTCTGTCTCATTTTTCATGGTAATTTTCCTCTAATACAATATTTTCTGTTACCTGTCACATTATTTTTTGTTTCCATTATATTAATTTCTGGCACCAAAATCAATATGTCGAAAAATAGACTAAATAACGTTTTCTGTGGATGCTAATAGACTTTTGCACGTTCTATCACAACTAGATTAAATATGGTTTAATTTACGATTTTTTTTTTCAAAATCATTTTACGTATCCCTACAACGTATATCACGTGATTTTCCAATGCCAACATGACTATGGAAGTTCCGGAAAATAAACCGTTTTGCACAAACCAATAAACTTAGACGTAGTTTCTGAAGCTAATTAAATGTAATAATAAACCCCATCACGACAAAAAACAACTACCATGAAATATACAGAAACAGGATAGTAGGGATTTCTAGTTAAATGAGCATTAACCATCTGCAGGATTTGTACACAATGCCATGATTCTTTCAAACTTGCGAAGTCGCTTTAATTAAAGTAATTAATTCAACACNCCTGAAGCTAATTAAATGTAATAATAAACCCCGTCAGGACAAAAAACAACTACCATGAAATATACAGAAACAGGAATGTAGGGATTTCTAGTTAAATGAGAATTAACCATCTGCAGGATTTGTACACAATGCCATGATTCTCTCAAACTTGCGAAGTCGCTTTAATTAAAGTAATTAATTCAACACTGAATGACAGACGGAATCCTAGCTCACACAGATATAGAACAGTATGTTCTAATAAAATGTATTATTAAAATTTATTTTTAATAACGTAATAAAGACAAATTTGGTTACAGTAAATAAATATCACCAGTTTTACGCGTTAAAACACTACCTTTCTAAAATATTTACATAAACGTAACCCATAGTGTTAAAAAGAAATTCGAATATAATAAACTTAATGATGAATAATTTTACAATTTATAAAGACATTTCTTAAATGTAACATTTGATTGTTTACCCCTATACAATAAAAATATTATGGTAAGAGACAATATACAGATAGTTGAGTGAAAGGGAGCAGAATAAAAAAATGTTGAGGGACCTCAAAAGAGATTTTTATAGTGATATTTTTAATTCTTTATTTTTCATTTTCTCTCTAATGTGATTCAATGATGAAAATTAAGGTTTAAAACTGTTTGGATTCAGGTGATCCACAACTGGGGTGATTTAGAGGCCCTTACTGAAACGGCGCAAAATATATGTGTGTACATGGTGACTTTTCATAAATGGCTTGTGATGTTCTATCGCCATGATGACTACAAAAGTCTCATTAGACGTCTGGATGAAAATTTCGGTTTGCCAGAACAGCGAACAGACCCTAAATACTCAGGTAATTGATTATTAAACAGAAATATACAACAGGAAGATACAACCAAACAATTCTATACAATTCAAATTAAAATACTTTTTTGACTAATATTAACTACTTAAAGAAATATTTTGTTGGATCGTACATTATCTGACGTTATCACATTCCTTTAATGTAGTTCTTGTTTAACAGTGACGAGTAAAATTTTCAAATAATGATTATACTTATTTACAAATACATTAATATATAAACAGTTCTTGTCCACTGATACATTTTAAGTATTTCTTCGTGAAATATAATCTCAATTGATTAATATTTAAAATTAAGCTATATTACTTTGACAAAATGTAAAACTAGATTTTGAAACTTTACTTTTTATTAAGGAATCATTAACCGATGTGTAAAGGAAATGCGCACTTTAACCGTCATATGGACTTTCATGGTATTTGGGACTATCTCCAGTATGATGGTAATTCCATGGACCTCTCAACTGCTGAGTGGAATGAGACATAAGGATGTTGAAATGAAAGCTACAGATATCAACATTACTGCCATCGAAAGTGGCGGGAGCTTTCCTTACCGCAATTGGACACCATTTGATAAGTAAGGAGACACTGTGCATGTTTCTGTTTTCATTGGACATCGGCAATAAGGACAATGAAAAATCTTGTACTATTGGATGGAGGAGAGTTTTTTTTTCCAAACACTTTTTTCTGAAATATACTTTAAATGCTGTCAATCACTTCACTGAATACAGGTCGACAAATAAAAGTTGTAAATAGAACGAAAGTGTAAAAATCTGTTTCTCCAAGTTGATCAAAATTGCTACATGCTGCTGGCGTTCCACACATGATCTTTGTTTAAAAGTTTATAAAACGAATAACATGGTTTCCTGTTTATAGATCCATGTGTTCAGATAGTATGAAGTTTAGAGAGCAAAATCTCATGAAGGGTTTTTGATTGAAATCTGATCTCATTTTATTATAGATAATGATACCAGTTTATCATTCATAAAAACTGTCAAAACTTCTTTGCTCACATAATTTTCCTAGCTGTAGAATCGATTTAAATGATGTTCCCCTAAGAGACACCAAATGTTACATCCATCATAATCGCCGAGCAGCTCAAAGTATTTCTCGAGAAAATTACTTGGAAAATTTACCCGAAAATCGAAATAATTTGAGAGACACAAGAAACAGTAGATCTCGATCGCGTATTACTGGCTCCTTCTATTGATTGTCTCTATCAAAAAATGTTGATCAACACCAAACCATTACAGAATTTTCCTCGGGTTTCGCGTATGGAGTTACGCGGTGTAAAAATTAAAAATAAATAAACAAATTAATATATGAATTTATTGTCAATAAACAGTTACAAACTGCGTATAGCTGTTTTAAATTATTCTCAGGAGCCCGCAACCCTACTACGCACTGCTGTACGTTTACCATGTGTTCATGGGGATGACTATAATCTACATGATCCCTTTGTATGACCTTCTCTACTTCGCCTTTGTGCATCATACATGCGCGCAGTTCAACGTTCTTCACGTGTCACTGCAGGTACGTTTCAAACAGACCCCGAAAACGTGGTATTGCTAAGTCACACTTGCGGCTAAACCCTGCGTAAAGGGAATTTTCGAAGGTAATTATTGAATGTATATTCTATTACGTCACTTTCGTCAACTAACATTTAAAAACCGAATGAAGAAAACATGAACGAGTTCGAGGTGACATCAAACGAAGAGGCAAGACATCAGGCAGAAATGCTATTATTTTTATACTTTATTAGTCAATGTTTATTCCCTATAATTTCAACCTTTGTCCCCGTAGCGTGCTGGCACTAGACAGAGATTTTCAGTTTAAAACAGTCAATACTTCTGGTCAATACTCAGATAAAATTGATATTATCATCTTCAACATGATTTGCTATCAATTACTTGGATACCGATTCACCACAAGACTCTTTTAGATACTAACATTATCCAAATATCACAGATAATTTCATTTTATTATAACGTGTATTGATAGTAATGAGAAAGAAAAGCATTATTTCACCAGGGAAAAATAATTTCATTTTCTAAATCTTCAAACTAATTCACGGTCTGATGAGTGAACATATTTAAAATGTTATTCATCCAAATTATCATTTCTTCCTCTGAAATAAATGGTAAAAATGTGTCATTAATTAAGTAGTAAACTGTTACTCGTAATAATATGAACAAATTTTGTTGTTGTTGTTTCTCATTTGGTATATTCAGTACCCAAAGCACAGGGGTGTATTCTTTTTTTCCCAATCTTCATTACTTGAAGAGAATTCTCCCCTTATTAATTCATTTCTTTAAATAAAACTCTAGGAACTAAATGAACGAGCCATGGCAACGGTAGGGATGACGAATGCGCAGCTAACGCCGATGAAGAAAGCACAGAAGGATTGCGCTTTGGAGGAGGAGATGCACAGAAGACTTGCTGCGTGTGCTCAACACCACGCAGCGCTAGTTCAGTGCGTACTACATGGGGTACTTCTGACTTACTTATGAGCGACCTGGTGACTTCTCATAATGTGTTGATTTTGAAAATGAACGAACAAACTATAATCTATCAATTCGTTGAATTAAATTTTGGAACTTTCGGACTAATATTTGAATAAAACCATCATGTTGTTGTTCGGGCCCTTATGGTCAAAGCCTCAGGAAAAATTGTTCTTAAATAAATTCCCATGTTATTTCCAGTCACACGTGTCATAAATATAATATACAAAAGGACAATTCGAAATTTATCATTCCGGGTAATAATGAAAGTTTCTGACGAAACTAGCGAACTCTAGGCAACACTACCATTTTTCTGGTAGTGTTTCATTTTAAATGCTATTATTAACGATTTGCAAATTTTAATACACAATGATTCCTGAACTACTACTATATTGATTATTTTTAATATATACAGAATAGATAATATTATTAATAGTCATGTGCCTGACTAGCGCTTGGTACGCTCATACATCCTCAGTAAGCTATTTCTACAACGATGATGGAGCTTGTCCTACGATGGTTGTAGTTCTTTTTTCCCGTGGTGCAAACTCTCTACGACGCGTGCTGTCGTTGGGAATTGACACAACTTCAGTTCCAACGATGCGTTTTACTATCGTTGTCATGCAAATGTTGTCACGACGAATGATGAGCCACGACCAACGACCATCGTAGAGCCGGCTCACGTCTTTTGTGGATCTACCATAATTATGTTATGTTGAATGAAAATGGGAGACAGGACCAAGATTCGAACTCGGGACTCTCAGCTAAGCGCGCTGATGTGCTACCAACTTCGCTGTCTGCCATTTTCGTCTACAAAACATAATTAAACCGTTACCTGGAGGTGTGGTTTACAGCAATTTAAGAGATACCTGTTGGTCTACCTTAGTACTGGAATATAGGATGAACGGGTATGAACTTGGAATCAAATCCTGACGATATCCAACGCCCATCGGTGAACCACACGCATTGAGACATGGCACAACTTGACATGTAACCATCCCTTTGTCATATACACGCGTCTGAAATTTAATATATATGTAATAGTACTATATATGAGTTAGTTCAAAACAATTTATAGACTTACTGGATTCCACATTTTTTATGACCTCGTTCATCATATAGAACTATGGGTATTGAGTATTTGGGTCATAACCAATTATACGCGATTTATACTTCAAAGTTTCGGACATTTATTTGTACTTCTTCAGGGCTAAACACAGGGAGGTATACAATTACACAATATCAAACCAAAATTATAATGTTTATTTTCTATGAATGTATTATTAATTGTGGTATGTAGGAGACTAATGGGTTTGCTGGTTATTAACTGTTCGTTGATTGTGGTGTAATAAATAAATAAATTTATTGTCAAACAAAACAGTATAAACTGCGTATGACCACGTGGAGGACAATAAACTAATTTACTCTCCGGAAGCAAGCACGGGACCATCCCATCAATTTCGATCAAGGGCCCTAAGGCAGAAGCGGATTCAAAAATTTCAGTAAAATTTCCTAAATAAAATGAAAAGTTAGGTGCGAGTTATAATGCTAATAATGTCAATATGTTTGCAATTTATCCCAAAAAATTTACATGTTCAAATTATTATCGAACTATAGATTATTCTAAGTATAGTGTACAAAAATAATAAGAATAGTAATAACACTAAATTCAGGATTTATTGTTACAATAAACATGCCCCTAGACAAAGCCTAGAGAACCGGTATAAGAAATCCGCCTGTACCCGAAGGACAACCGGAGCAAAACCCGGGACAGGATGGGGCTAGTACACAATCGTGCCAAAGTTGAGTACACATACAACTAAATTAATATGAGCCATAAAACAACACAATCATGCAAGGAAATAGTTTTTGAAATTGTTATAACTTATTTAAAAAGTACTACAGCAATGGTACCTTTTTGTTTAGTAGTACGCGTATAGTACGCCTTTTTGTGTTTTGCCCTAAAGAAGGAAAAATATTTGTCCAAAACGTTGGCAGTATAAATAGTGCGTAATTATTTCTGACCCAAATACTCAATAATGTTAACTCTAATTTCCTGTTTATTTCCATGTGCGACTCTATCCTAACTTTTTTAACAAAATAAACATTTAATTAAACTTTTTTACCATATGTTTAAAATACATCTCTAGTTTTGTGGAAGGTGTAGAATCCATTGTGAGTCCAGTATTCCTGAATCAGTTTGTGGGAAGCTCTGTTCTTTTCTGCATGACTGCATTCCAGTTGGCAGTGGTATGTATTATTATACAAAGAAAAAGTTTCATAAATGTAAAGTTGATGGTAATTGCTCTGAATTTTTTCTTCGTAGAATTCTACAATTGACATCAAGATGATAACAATGGCTGCACTACTCGTCTCGGCTCTTTTTGAACTGGGGATATTCTGCTTTTTCGGCAACAGGGTGATGGATGAAGTAAGTAACTCTCCAGGACCAATAACGGTTGGTGCAAGCAAGCTAATTAAAATAAACGCTTCTTTTAAAAGCTGATATCAAGCTGTTTCATTCATTTATTCTGAGCTGAGAAATAAAAGTTATTTAAACTAGCGTCTAAATAAATATGTTTTTTTTCCATTAGCAGACGTTTTATTGAAGTTTAAAAAAACAAATGATTGAAGTATTTTTAAAAGGGAGGCTAAATGAAGAAAAATTTCTGGTTCATTAAATTTATCCTGTAATATACGATGATTTTGAGCTGTGCATCTCCATGTGTAATTACTTTTTTCTTATGAGTTTACAAGTTTTACGCATGTTGTTTTGTGGGGTACAAATGCGGAAGCAAGCAAGGGACCATCCCATCAATTCCGATCAAGGGCCCTAAGGCAGAGGCGGATTCAAAAAATTCAGCAAAAATTCCTAGATAAGATAAAAAGTTAGCTCGAGTTATAATAATAATAATAGAATGTCAATATGTTTGTAATTTAACTCAAAAAATGTACATGTACAAATTATTATCGATCTATAGATTATTCTGAGTATAGTGTTTAAAAACCATAAGAGTTGAAATAACACTAAATTCACGATTTATTATTGCAATAAACATACCCCTAGACAAAGCCCTGAGAATTAGTATAAGAAATCCGCCTCTACCCGAAGGAAAACCGGAGCAAACCCCGGGCCAGGATGGGGTTACAGAATTAATGTACACAACCGTGCCAAAGTTGAGTACACATAAAACTAAATTAATATGAGCCATAAGACACGACTCAATCATGCAAGAAAATAGATTTTGAAATTGTTATAAGTAATGTAAAATGTACTACAGCAATGGTGTGATAAAGTACAAGACAGATTTAACTTTAATAAAATCAATAAATTATTTTACAGTGTAGAAGCACTGGTGCAGGAGGTAGTTTTTAACCGCGGATTTGAAGACAATCAATTTCATAATAATTTTTATATTCTTGGGCACGGAATATGTTTTTTAAACGTATGTTTTTTAACATTTTTATTAAATGAGAGAAAAGCGACATCCTTCTTTTGAGTATTTTTCTGTGACCTCTCAATCGCTTGAATCTGAGGTCTATTATGGTGTCTTGTAATCGAAGTATCATCTTACCCCACGGCCTTAATTTACTATGTAGTACATTGAGAGATATTTCTCAAGTGACGAGCTGGAAGAGTAGATGGTATTCCACGCACGTACTTCGCCACCGAAGTAGACATTTACGAACAAATACAGGACGAGAATATACCAGTAGATCAACATAAGGAATATTAAATTGTGAACCTATAATCAGTGATCCACAAACAACCCTTACATACAAAACATGTGAAGAAGGTGATGCTTCTCCTGTTATTTCATAAAGCAGCAATTCTCTTCATACGTATGAAAGATCCCATTAAAAATACATGTTCCTCGAAATGTTATAAAATCTAAAAATAAATTATTATTATTATTACTAATACAAAGGATAATTACTACGCTTACTTTAAATTTACCTTCTTGCAGAGTCGCAATGTAGGCCAAGCTGCATACAATTCAGACTGGTATCTAATCCCAGAGTCAGCGAAGAAATGTTTGCAGATCATTATGGTGAGGTCTACTAGACCAGCAAAAATTACCTTTGGAAAATTTGCTCCTCTTTCTTTAGAAACATATGGCTCGGTAAGTAGATATCTCGGAAAGTGTATGTTATTTTCAACTCAGGTTTCTCATGACGTCTCTCTGACGCATTTGAACTTAAATAAACAAACAACAAACGTCTGCCATGTTTCTTTTTCAATTTTTCAATTACAAAGGTAATGTACGTACAAGAGACGTACAGAAAATGACAAAATTTCCGCCAACTTCCACAACTGCAAGTCTGAGCTAATTCGTTCCCTCGTGAACTTACTAATGAGACGATAGATTAGAGAGAGATTTGAGAAATTAATATGGCTTTATTTGGAATAGAGTCCAATTTTTGGACAGCTAATTCCAACATCATTTGGTTTAGATACGAGTACATCATTTACGGTTTCAAAACATATTTTTTTAAATATTTATTTATAGCGAACCATAAAACCTCAATATTAATAATAATAATAAATTATGTTTCATGTCTTTACATTTTCGAACGTCATACCGTGGGCGAAATAATACAATGTTTATGATTTCATGACAATGTTTGGACTATTGTTTCAAAATATGAGATTTTATGCCGTAGACTCAGAATATAACTAATATGTTACTGTAGTTAACTGCTTTGTATGTTAATTGGTTTCCTTCTGTTTCAGATTCTCCAGATATCATACACCTATTTCACTGTTCTTAATAGACTTAATGAATAGGGTTGGTCATCGTTTAGATTCGTTAGTAAGAACACGCAGTTTTAAATCCATATAAACCAGATCTCTCAAATATTTACTAAGATGACGAGTATCTTATGTTATTTCTGGTTGGCATTTGAGCCCTCAATTTCCAATAGTTTTACGTAGAATTTCAGCAAATACTCAGCTGTACGCTAGTAAAAACTGCTTAATTTTTAAAACGAAAGTTTTATTTCTCTAAATACATTTTTTAAAGTATATTCAGGAAATAAATCAAATAAATTATTAACAATATAACATGAACAACTGATAACACATTTCTGTAGAATTGTCAACATAGGAAATGCACTTTACTATTTTCAATGTTGTATGTTTGCATCTTGAATATATTTATCATGATACAAAAAGACAGGAAAATTGAAAATATTTTTTTCAAAAGCAATTACATATAATAGAGTTTATTGATTCAGGTATTCTGACACTACTATTTTGCCACCAAGGTAATATCGGGGGTAAAATTTTTAAATTTTGAAACCTTCGTTTTTATTTTCGTAGACAAGCAAAACTAATGATGGAGAAATGGCGTATTTATAAAATTCTAAAAATTCATTAAATTAAACGTTTTTCCTTAATAGTAATTTTCTGTCGAGGACAGTGTGAAATAAAAAAGTAAAAAGTATCAGAACCGAACAATACACCACTTCCCTTTCGATATTTCCAGGTGAAACGCAAAGGAAAATGTCAATACGAAAATCACTATAATACAGACACTAAAATCAATTCATCATCTCTACATTCAATTACTTCACAAGGATTGTTATTGTTCATTATTATAACTATGGATAAAGGTCTAGAATTAAATTGACTTAGATGATAAAGGATGAAGTCAACGATCTACTAGAAGAGAGAGAAAGGAGAGATTATATTGAAGGAATGGGAAATACGGAAGTCACCGTGTAAACGCAGAAGTGATTCCGTTTAAGAAGAAGGTAACGATGTGTAAAAACTTCTGCAGTAAATCAACTTTCACTTTTCAACAACATACGAGAACACTACTGTTAACAATTGTCAGACGTATTTTCTTTAGATAAAAATGTCTCGCACCAGTATGTGATCACAAAGTCCTAGCGCATATAATTCCTCATGTCACATTTTCTTGTATTAGTTTCAGGTACTTTTTTGCTTCGAGCAGAAAACTGCGCTCTTAAATTCCATACAATTTTGCAATTAATTAATTCCAAAAAAAAAGTCATTAATTTTTTGTGGAATAATCTAGATTCTAAATGTCTATAATGTTTCTTCCTTTTTAAATTTTGTAAATTGTATTGAATATAATTGAACTATTAATAATATTAAAGATGAATAAATTAGAATAAATGCTGAGTAGGTGATATGTTCCTCTCTCTAGAAACAGAACAGAACAGAGTCGCACAGTTTCATTATTGAATGAAATTATGCTTCTCCTTCACAATTGGTGTGCTCTGTCTGTTACAAGATATGGCTAGTTTCCCAACGCTTCGCCACTGATGAGGCAGTTAGAGATGAGAAGATGGCTGTAGTTTACGGATAGTTTATATCATATCGATGCAGTTTCTTCTTACATTGAGCGATAAATTCTTCAACTTGAAGACATCACTATAATACAGACACTAAATCTATATGTGGTAAAATAGATATGTGGCGTCTATATGTGGCTAACTTCATGTGCCTGCATTACGCGTCACAATACATACGACATAAAAAAATGAATTACACATGTCTCACAAGGGAATGACTCCTGGGATGAAAGTTTAAAATACATTATTTTAATTCTTTACATTTTTTGTATTCTCAGTTGCAGGATTATTTTCGAATAACCCTGATGTTAAAGTGCCCTTCTCATGTTTAATCCAAACAAATGATTTGCACACATAATATTGACACTAAGAAAATGTAACGAGAGTGTGAATGTACCAGACTTCTAGTTAACATTTTATTAAAATAATTGTTAAGATTTTTACCATCTTCACTTTTTATTACTATGTTTTAAAATTAATTACTTATTCTATATGCGTGTTTTGTAGGTGTAAAACACTATACCATTAACTTCTACACTAATTAAAAATATATATCAGAGTACCACACCAGGAGTTGATTGAACATTGCTATTCATTAATTTATTCATATCAGTATATTTCATTGTTCCCCGTAATTTTTAGATTACTATTTATTTATCTACATATGTTGACTCAAGTGGAATAACTAATGTATAAGGAAATTCAAACGTAGACGGCAAAATAATTAAAAGTAATATCTCATCACACAAAAAATTGTTCGGGGTTTTCTTACCTATCAATTTCAGACATCTCCCTCCTTAACGAATTCGGTGCGACCAAATTTAAGATTTAAAAATTTATTGATGAAAATACTCAAAACCGTTTTGCTTTGAGCCGTTTATTATTACCGCGATACTTTGTGAATGTCAAATGATATTTCACTCCCACGAACTTAATTTGGATGCCATTGACTTCTCTATTTAACTCTCTCTTCATTCTGCACCTGGGCAAGAAACACAGTTCTCTAATGGTGAGTAGAAAATGGGAACAATTAAATCAGCGATTTTTATATTCAATGTAATAAAAACTTTATTCATTATGATTAGAAAATAATTGCAATTTTAAAATTTTATTTAGTGAATATTTATCTTTTATCGTTTCGAATATAATAAAATTAATATAAATGTTTGAATTCATGAGGGGTCAATTTAAACATGTTTACGATATACCTGTATGTCGCGATATAGAACCCACACATGCTATCGGGGCTCTAAATTGCCCAATGGTCTGTGGACACTATGCTCTTGGTTTCACTATCAATGTTCAAAAACTAACTCAATACAGAAATATTACTATATAATTTTATTTTTAGGTTCTATCTCAAAGTAATTTATTTTGACAAAATAGATATATTCAAATAGACATCACATATCATTCGTGACCAAAATTGTTTATTTATTTCCTTCTTATAATGAGTACTTATACATGCGTGTCTATCCCGTTCCTTGAATAGTGTAGAAAATCACGGAAAAAATGGAATACCCGAGAAAATTATATCCGTAAAACACTTAATATTTTATGAATATTTTAAACATATATTTTATAATGTACTGTAGTTTATTGAATTATGCAGAAATTTTAAAATCGAAAAGTTGGTTTACACTGTAGATACTTGTGACTCTTTAAGTTCAGCTGCACAGAAAAAGAAATACGGAGCATCCCAAATGAACGTGTACTAGTAGGAAAATGGACATGGCTTAATTTACAAATTTTATTGATATTATTCCGAAAATTTAACACCATCTACTACTCACTATCACCAATCAGTTTCGTCGTGCAAAATGCAAAAGGAACGCTTCTAGTACTTTACAAGTTCTTATATCGCAAATCTCTCCTCAAGAAGGTCTATTGGATCACTTACATTTCTACAGCGGTTTCAGAAGGAATGGACTATCTGCCATAAGCGAATATAAATAAAACATTCTTTAAAAAATGGTGTATATAAACATTGTTTCTTTGAATAGTTTATTTTCCAGTAGACTACAGTGACCAGAATTTCCTAAAAATTGAAGCGTGTACTTTTGTACGCATGCTAAAAATAAATATATTCGCCGTTCCTTATGGTGTTAAATTTGTTCGAGGAGTCTGCATTATAAAAATTGAAAATGATATTTTCTGTTTTTCTTTCAATTTATCGGTCGCTCTTCAAATACAACTTTAGATTACGCAAGAAGCGTGCAATTGTAGAGGGTTATTTACTCATGACAAAGTCACGTGTAGGAACATTTGCGTAAAACCGTGGTAAAACGCTGTCCCTTCCGATGGGATTGAACACTGTATGGACTGGAGAGAGGGAGGCATTTAAGTGAGCTGCGGTAGATTCAAATAAACAATTTAAGAGAGAAATCCAAATCATTGAACAATAAAAAGGTTTATAAGTTATTCAAACAGTATGTGCAGGAGATGGGAGAGCTACGTAACATTTTTAAGACAAGTGGGTAACTGGTACTACGGTAGAGAAAATACAGCAAGCGATGCATAACCAGGTGTACCCCAGAATGACATTGTTGAAGACGGGGTAAAATGAATTCTGATATATTACTTGGGTTTTACACAGTAGTGTATTTAATCAAATAAGATTTAAATAAATTGACAAATATTGTCCCTTCCGAATAAGTTGCCATCTGTCGGCGGCGTCAGAAACTCGAAAAAAAGTTTGGTTACAAAATTAATACTGTGTATCGACAACGTTTCATTTTCGAATACTCGCAATCGCTCATTTCAATTCAGCGCGTATTTCTTGAGACGCAAAATAAGTTAACAACGGATTTTGTTATTCAAATCATGTGAAATTGAATCAAAAAATTTACAACAGCAAATATGCTGTTGATCCACAGGCACACGCCGAACAAACTCGGGAAGAGCCAACACTGAAGCAGATGGCGTGGATGGCAACAGTCAGTGGTGCATGGCCCACCCCAGGCAAAAGACTGCCACTTGCAGTCGTCTTCATTCTGCCATGTATCGCTTTATACTTCTACACCGTGTTCTTCGAGGTAATGAGGACAAGGACAATCTCGTTAGAACTAAAACGAACAGGTTATGCGTCTTCAGTAAACATTAGGCCCAATCGTTTATGTGATTTTTTTTAAGACATCAAATATTATTTATTGAGTACCAAAATTAAATATAATATAGGACTATTCAATTCACAATCACAAGCTTTTGACGTTGTCCAATTGGAGATGTTGAGTTACCTATAATTTTTTCCCATACATACTCAGTTGACTTATTGTTGAAACATGTCGCTTAGTAAATTTCAAATGTATTTTGCAAAATTCTGCTATGGATAACATTATCTGATGTCTATATTACTGCATCTTAATTCAATTCTTTACTAATTACTAGTAAACATTCGATTCTTATGGTTCCAGATTTTGTTTTTCTTCAGGTTCTCAAGTTTTTGCATCCATGGGACCAGGAACATGGAATACTTTCTTAGAATTACCTTGTGAAAACACAGATTTTTAATTTTTTCTCCCTCTTCCAGCTCATGCATAACTATAACAATTTAGATAGTCTTATTGAGTCCATACAAAACCTTTGTATCGCTGTTGTAGCTGTTTACAAATGGATTACAATGTTCATTAATCACGATATATACCGGAAATTAATACAAGTAGTGAATACAAATTTTGGTTTTTCCGAACATTGGGATGATTTAGAGTATTCAGGTAAGTTAGAATTTAATTTCAAGATACAAGTATCTTTATTTAATATGCTATAAATCTTTCCAAATAATTATAATTTCATGACGTATATAATAACTCCATAATTATTGTGTGCAAATATTAAATCCATTACAGCCCCAGATATTTCTTCATCACTAATGCAATATATATTTGTTGCCTGTTTTTCATATGTAGTATTATGGTTTCGGTGTTTGAAATATTTTTATTCTCCCTGAGGTAATAAATCCATAACTAAGGTATCAATCAAATTCGATTTGAAATATATAATTAAAACATAAATAATTTTTTTGTAAATTTTTACGGATACAGAAAGAAAAATATAATTCCATGTTAATATATTACGCGAGTAGAAATGAATATTATTTGATAATAAATGAATAAAATACATTGCAAAAGGATCAAAGCTGACTCTTTCTATAAAGAAAAGAGAACATTCCAGAAATATTTAGACCGTAACAAAAATGTTACGTAATAAAAATATTTTTTTCGTGGTATTGGGATCATAAAAGTGAGTGTCCCAGCACATTATATCAGAAATAGTTTCTATACTCTCATTTTCATACTTTACCATCCTTCAACCTGTGTTAATCTATTGCTCGATCACGCACCGGAGCTTACACAATTAATAGGTCAAATTTAACGAAATAACGCAGCTGTGAATAGAGATACTCTGAATAAATATCAAGAGGAAAGGAGTCTTTTGGATGGCGAAGGTTTCTGTTCCATAGATTCTTCTTCTAAATATTGTTCTACAAACGATTAAATTAGATACAATTCTGTCACTAAGGGTAAATTACCTATCACTAATATACATTTAATAATGTATAATTTACATGTGAACAAAAGTAATTATATTTTCCTTTAGTTTTGCTCTTCTAAATATTCTGTTTTATGAAATGGCTACTTGTACGAATTTTCCCTTAAACAAGACAAAAGTTACAAAAACATAAATNTCTCATTTTCATACTTTGCCATCCTTCAACCTGTGTTAATCTATCGCTCGATCACGCACCGGAGCTTACATAATTAATGATGTTAATAGGTCAAATTTAAAGAAATAACACTGCTGTGAACAGAGATACTCTGAATTGAATAGATTCTTCTTCTAAATATTGTTCTACAAACGATTAAATTAGATACAATTCTGTCACTAATGGTAAATTACCTATCAATAATATACATTTAATAATGTATAATTTACATGTGAACAAAAGTAATTATATTTTCCTTTAGTTTTGCTCTTCCAAATACTCCGTTTTATGAAATGGCTGCTTCTACAAATTTTCCCTTAAACAAGACAAAAGTTACAAAAACATAAATAAAATATTCTATGACACCGTAGTTGATGAGTACGATCCACAGGAAATGTAATAAATCTATCGTGTCTCACAGATATAGTGGACAAATGCACAAAGAGAATAGCGAGAGCATGGATAATTTGGCGAACAATAAATATTCCACCTGGACTATCCATGATAATTTTACCTGGAGTGGAGTATATTGCCGTTAGAAAATTACTAATGGAAAACAATACAGATACCAATGTTACGGAACCCATACGGATGCCAAGTATTCCTTGGCACAACTGGACCCCTTTTGATGAGTAAGTTGCATACTAATGTAACAATTCACTTATTTTAATGGAATTAAAATATGGAAAACATATGTTACATTACTATTACATTAACTATGTTAATTAACAACAATATTTATTCTCCTAGCTCTCCGGAACCGTATCGTTCAATGGTTTATTTANTTAATTTGGCGAACAATAAATATTTTACCAGGACTGTCCATGATAGTTTTACCTGGAGTGGAGTATATTGCCGTTAGAAAATTACTAATGGAAAACAATACAGATACCAATGTTACGGAACCCATACGGATGCCAAGTATTCCTTGGCACAACTGGACCCCTTTTGATGAGTAAGTTGCATAATAATGTCACAATTCACTTATTTAATGGAAATTATACATGGGAAACAACTATGTTACATTACTATTACATTAACTATGTTAATTAACAACAATATTTATTCTCCTAGCTCTCCGGAACCGTATCGTTCAGTGGTTTATTTATTTCACGTATTCTTCTTAATAGCGATGGTGTTCATGATCGTAATTTCAGATATGTTTTTCTTCGTTTTCATCCAACACATATCTGCTCAAAATCGAATTCTTTACATCTCTCTCAAGGTGAGATTTTACAAGATTCATACAACATGTATCACTGACTTCCAAATTAGAGCTTGATGATGTCGAGATGTACAGTATAATCTTTTCTTTCTTAAGTGCTCTGGATCAATTAACGCAAACTATGAAATTCTTTGACTGTGTACATTTGAATAACATTCCGATTAGCTGTTGGTGCTGTTGTCCTTTCATTTGAAGAGTTGAAAAAATCGTCTCCATTACTCCTGCAATGTAGAATATCGGAGGGTACTTAACGACTGTTTATATTCCAATTAACTGATCAGTTAACTTTTGTATTGATGTCAATAAAAGTAAATGCCTGTCAAATTGGAAAGAAGATACAAGTTACGAAGAAACTTTCTCAAAACAAATTGGAAAATACTATTTTCTTGTATTCTGTGAAAATGAAAATGAACTTCGGTAAAGACCTTTTATTCACATTGAGAATTAAAAATATTGTTCCGACGGAGTTCTCCGTCAGCAAATTGTGAGGGAGGGATCTCTGGACAGATGTCACTAGGTTCTAACTTGGAAATCATTTTACAATGCAATTCATATATTTGCAATTTTAAAATTAACTTCAGATTTTCATTCTTCAATTATTTATTTCAATGTACAAAATTTATCATTTGAAAAAAACATGTGGATTAAAAGAATTGAAGACAAAAAGTGTTGTGAATTTATTTTGGAATTACAAAAATTTAAATTAATATTAAAAAAAGAATAAAAATATTTTTAGGAAATATCCATGTAAAAGTAGTCATTGTACCTGTTGATATTTTACGGTAAATCTTTTGTGGAATAAGTTTCATTCTTTTTAAGCTATTACAAAATTAGAAATGTTTAAGTATGCGTAATAGTCATCAATGACTCAAAGGAAAAAGGAATACGCATTTGTCATGGGTACTCACACGATTCCGAATAGTATTTTGAGATTTTAACTGAAGGATCTAAACCTCTTTCTTTAAGTTAATATGTTTGTAAAATCAAGGTGATACGTGATTCTCGGTCATTTGTTAAATTTTTAAATCTTTTTTCCCCCTTGTGTTATTCAAACGTTTACTGATAATGCCAACAGGATTTGCGTGAACGAGCAATGACGTTCGTGGAGAACTCTACAACCCAGAACTCGCAACCCAGAAGTCGGCAACAATTAATCTATCCGCCAGACTTCGAGGACTCGTTAGATGCGCGGATGAGGTATCAAATAACACTCAGTGCAAGACATCATGATGAGCTGTACAAGTAAGTTGCTTCAGTCGTAAAGTGGGCAGCGCGTCGCTCGCGCGTTCAACTGCAGACGACAGCGGTCTTGGCACAAGAGAGACTCAATGGAATTGCGGTAAATAGCGAGCAACAGCAAGAGCTGGCGAGGGAAATCGCTGAACGACGATCGATGGGCAAACAGAGTATCCTAATCCAACCCCCTCCATAGCTTNATCCAACCCTCCTCCATAGCTTAGGGCCCAGAGGATGCTCGGTTATGACACCTAAACGCCTTCCATCCTTAATATCTTGGGACCTTGTGGATGATCTCGAGTCCTCTCAAAGGAACACATTCTTACGCTACGCTTGATGCCCGCCCGACAAATAACGATGGTCCGACGAGAGTTACAGCCCTCGCTCTATACCTGCCACGGTCGCTGCCGCTGCTTGTGTTGAATGATGTTAGTTTAGAAACAGGAATAAACTGAATAATTCCATGACTGGATGGTTCGACTACTTGAGACTCCCTCTCTCTTCAACGCTAGGCATTTAATTTAGTTTCGACTCTATCGTGAGGATGTACCCTGTAACTCTTCACGACACTTCAAAGTGATGTAACTGTTCCTCAGATGAGTGTTTTTAAAATTAAAAGAATAGTGATCAAGGTAATTGAATTTGAGAAAATCACTCCTCATAAAGTCATTATGTTATTAAAAAATTCTGTTGTGTTGTAAATAAGATTACAAGAGAACTTTAATATTAATATTTGTCAATGAAATATGATAAGAAACAAATTCCCTCCAATTCATTCACGAATGAATGGAAGAACGGGATTGTATTGGCATAGGGATCAAATACAAATTTCTTTTTCTAATGATGTCTCAAAATATGATATTTTCGAGGAAGAAACAGGCACTTGCTCCCCATCCCCTGAATTTGAAAAAAGAAAATGAAAGAACTCATATATAAAATAACAATAAATACCATTCAAAGTCCTTGGTGTATGTAACACATTCACAGGCATATCTATCATACGTTTCAATAATTTGTGCAATAAAATTCAAAATACGGTATGTGAGGTGATATCGTCGCTACTTTGGAAGTTTGTTGATCAAATAACATCAAATCCATACTGGTCGAGAATTACCTGGCAAACACCACGAGTTCTAGTATATTGTATAGTGGTGTGTGAGACATTTCAAAGCACGTATTGCAGAGATGAGATAATGAATATACTTTGTCCCAGAACATGTCATTGCCCAAAAACCTGGCTACGGCCTTGTCTCCGTACCAGCTTAACGATTACTCGAACTGGGTATTGTAGGGAAGGTTTTTATTATTATTATTATTATTATTATTATTATTATTATTATTATTATCATCATCATCATCATCTCCATCTCACTCACTCCTCTCTTTCTCCTGTTTTATTCTTTGCTGCGTTTCATTTATTCGCAAGTTTTATTCATTGTTGCGTAAAGGTTTAAAAATCAATGTTTTTCGTTTATTCATTTAAACGAACACAACTTCCCTAGCCAGTAATGGCGATTGGGAATGAAAAGGGGGGGGGGCAAAAATATTGACAATTTTCATCATGACTTTTCCTGCATAATTCCACTAAGTATGATTTAACTAATGAAATAAATCAAAGGAAAGACAATTGGTGATTACCACATCAAGAATGATGTATTTTTTTATGATTCCGAGATTTTAGACGGGTAAAATTAAATTCCTTCAGAAAGTGGGGGACCGAATGCACCCCAACACCCCACCCTAATTACCGCCACTGTCCCTAGCGTTTGTGAGGGTTCGTCTTCTAATAATTATTTAATAGCTTCTTCTTTTATTTCTCAACAAAATATCTTTTTTCTCTTTATTTCTATCATACAGTTGTTTCTTGAAAATATGTGTCAGTGAAGTTATGAGAGTCATCAGTTCATTAAAAATAAATTTTCAGCAGGGATAGATGTTATGCCTGAATTTATGATAAAATCTTCGTCTCGCGATATAATAACTCCACTCGCTTACACATTCAATGGCTCCTCGTTAGAAGGTGGGTCTCCTGACATATTTAAGAAAGCTCAAATGAAACCATTGCATAGGAAATGAAATGAACGTGATGTTGAAAACTATCGACTCATATCACTATTTCCTACTATTTCAAAAATCCTGGAAAATCTCCCCTACAACAAACTTTTAGACTTACCTTTGGTTTCAGCAAATCCCTTTCAACTAACTGCGCCATATTTTCTTTACTAAATAATGTAAGGAATTCTCTTGACCAAGGTGATATGCCACAAGGTATTTTTCTTGATTTTTTGAAAGCATTCGCTGTAATCGATCACGAAATTCTTCTCTCAAATCTGCACTTACGGCATACGTGAATTGCCACATCAATAGCTAACTTCCTACTCGAAAGATAGACATAAGCAAGTACAAATTTCTCATTTAAAAAAACCCTTCAACTTTACCTTTCAGAAATAAAGCCACTTACTTGCGGAGATCCACAAGGTTCAACTTTAGTTTAATCTTCTTTTTATTGTACGTAAATGATATGCCATACACCACGCCAGCTTGCAAAATTGCTCTCTTTGCTGATGACACAAATCTACTACGAACACAAGTCAAAGCGAAAAACGTATGTCTAACCTCTCGTCTTGGTTTCATTCAAATAACCCTATCGTTAAAGTATCCACGTCATTTCGCAATGGTGTAACGAAACCTCTTCCTCCTTCATCACTATGATACACGGAAACAAAATAAAAACTGTCAAGATAAATATTTTAGGATTTTACATTCAGGATAAATTCAAAATAAATTGCAACACCGATAATCTGCATTCCAAACTAAGCAAATTGTGCTATGCATTCCGAATTTTAGTCAACATTGTAAGTAAACATGTTTCCATCTGCGTGTATTTTGCACAAGTTTATTCTCATTAACGATACGGCATTATCATCTAAGGCAATCCGCTCAGAGCATTCAAACATTTAGAATCAAAAAGAAAATAGTTCGGATTGTATGTAAATCTCACCCCCAAAATCCATGTAAACCATTATTTCGAAAATTAAATATTATCCCTCTCCCTTGCATATACATTTATAAACTAGTCGTGTTTGTTAAAACAACTATTAAAATCCCATCCCTGCTTTAAAATAAATAGTCTATTTAACGAACACAACACTCGTAATAAGGATAATATTCATCGTCCTGGCGTGTCAAACACACTTTTTTCAAGGAGACCCATATCACTCAGGAATAATTTTGTATAATTCCCTTCCCCAATATCTGAAGGATATCAATAAATTGAGTCTCTTTAAATCCGCGGTTAAAAGTTTTCTGATGTGCTATTGTTTCTATAATGTGAAAGAATTTACCGATTTTAATAAAAGAAGTGAATGAGAATTTCATGTTTCTAATAAATATATTTTTCCATATAACTCCGGATGATGTGGTATGTTAATTACTCTTATAATTAATTGCGCCATTGTTACAATACTCTACATATTGATAAATTCCTTTTTCATATAAGTTGATTTTACTCCCTCTGTTTATTAATAGTTTATTTCTAACTGTACGTAACATTGGCACGGTTGTGTACATTATCTCTGTATCTTGCCCGGGTTTACTCCCGTTTTCCTTCGGTTAGTGGCGGATTTTCCTTGGGCGGGAATGTCATAAATAATTTTGCTTTATTAATATCTAATTTTTACTGCACTATTATCTACAATTTATTTTAAATTATAAATTGATAACTGTACGTATTTATTAAATAATTTCTTTTTTAATGTTAAATCCGCCACTGCCCATGCGCCCTTGATTGGAATTGAGCGGTTGGTCCCTTGTTTGTCTCCGGAGAGTAAATTAGTTTATGGCCCCCCACGTG
>NNCF01125831.1:0-10899 GCA_002313205.1 Laupala kohalensis
AAATATTGACTATTCCACATAACCAGAAAAAGAGGGAGTGGTGTAAGGAAGTGGGGGACACGTGTACTTATGATTATTATTTGAAACAATATCGCTTCCTTTGTTCATGTATTTAGTATATTTTATTATTTTAGTGTTTTTATAATTAATACGTTGTCTATTCCACGGACACAGAAAAAAAAGAGAGGTGTAGGGAAGTGGGGGACATGTGTACATATTATTAATATATAAATCGATATCGCTTTCCTTGTTCAGGTATTTAGTATATTTTATTATCTTAGTGTTTTTATAATTAAAATGTTGACTATTCTATNCTTTGTTCAGGTATTTAGTATATTTTATTATCTTAGTTTTTTATAATTAATATGTTGACTATTCCACGGACACAAAAAAAAAGAGAGAGAGGTGTAAAGATGAAAGGGACACGTGTACATATGATTAATATTTGAATCGATTTCGCTTTCTTTTATCATGTANAACTATTCCACGGACACAAAAAAAAGAGAGAGAGGTGTAAAGATGAAAGGGACACGTGTACATATGATTAATATTTGAATCGATTTCGCTTTCTTTTATCATGTATTTAGTATATTTTATTATCTTAGTATTTTTATGATTAAAATGTTGACTATTTCACGGACACAGAAAAAGGGATAGAGGTGTAAGGAAGTAGCGGACACGGGTATATATGATTAATATTTGAATAAATATCGCTTCCTTTGTTCATGTATTTAGTATATTTTATTATCTTAGTGTTTTTATAATTAAAATGTTGACTATTCCACGGAATCAGAAAAATAGAGAGTAGTTTAGGGAAGTGGGGGACACGTGTACTTATGATTAATATTTGAATCGATATCGCTTTCTTTGTTCATGTATTTAGTATATTTTATTATGTTACCGTTTTTAAATTAAAAAGTTGACTATTCCACAGAATCAAAAAAATAGAGAGTAGTGTAGGGAAGTAGGGGACACGTGTACTTATGATTAATATTTGAATCGATATCGCTGCCTTTTTGATCATGTATTTAGTATATTTTATTATCATTGTTTTTTAATATTTATATGTTGACTATTCCACGGACACAAAAAAAGAGAGAGANCATATCGCTGCCTTTTTGATCATGTATTTAGTATATTTTATTATCATTGTTTTTTAATATTTATATGTTGACTATTCCACGGACACAAGAAAAGATAGAGAGGTGTAAAAAAGAAAGGGGCACGTGTACATATGATTAATATTTGAATCAATATCGCTTCCTTTGTTATGTATTTAGTATATTTTATTATCTTAGTGTATTTATAATTAAAATATTGACTATTCTACGGAACCAGAAAAAGAGACAGTGGTGTAAGAAAGTGGAGGACACGTGTACATATAATTAATATTTGAATCGATATCGCTTCCTTTGTTATGTATTTAGTATATTTTATTATCTTAGTGTTTTTATAATAAAATTTTGACTATTCCACGCAACCAGAAAAAGAGAGTGAGGTGTAAACAATTGGGAAACACGTGTACATATGAATAATATTTGAATCGTTATCGCTTTATTTGTTTATGTATATAGTATATTTTATTATCTAAGTTTTTTATAAATTATATGTTGACTATTCCACGAAACCAGAAAAAGAGAGAGTGGTGTAGGCAAGTGTGGGACACGTGTACATATAATTAATATTTGAATCGATATCGCTTCCTTTGTTCATGTATATAGTATATTTTATTATCTTAGTGTTTTTATAATTAAAATGTTGACTATTCCACAAACTTAGAAACAGAGATAGAGGTGTAGAGAAGTGGGGGACACGTGTACATATGATTAATACTTGATTAGATATCGCTTTCTTTGTTCATGTATTTAGTATATTTTATTATCTTAGTGTTTTTATAATTAAAATATTGACTATTCCACAGAACCAGAAAAAGAGACAGTGGTGTAAGAAAGTGGAGGATACGTGTACTTATGATTATTATTTAAAACGATATCGCTTCATTTGTTCATGTATTTAGTATATTTTATTATCTTAGTTTTTTATAAATTATATGTTGACTATTCCACGGAACCAGAAAAAGAGAGAGTGGTGTAGGCAACTGTGGGACACGTGTACATATATATAATATTTGAATCGATATCGCTTCCTTTTTTATGTATTTAGTATATTTTATTATCTTAGTGTATTTATAATTAAAATATTGACTATTCCACAGAACCAGAAAAAGAGACAGTGGTGTAAGAAAGTGGAGGACACGTGTACTTATGATTAATATTTAAATCAAAATCGCTGCCTTTGATCATGTATTTAGTTTTTTTTATTATCTTAGTGTTTTTTGCTAATTAAAATATTGACTTTTCCACGGAACCAGAAAAGGAGAGGAACGTGTAAGGAAGTGGGGGACACGTGTACTTATGTTTAATATTTGAATAGATTTCGCTTCCTTTGTTTATGTGTTTAGTATATTTTATTATCTTAGTGTTTTTATAATTAAAATATTGACTATTCCACAGAACCAGAAAAAGAGACAGTGGTGTAAGAAAGTGGAGGATACGTGTACTTATGATTATTATTTAAAACGATATCGCTTCTTTTGTTCATGTATATAGTATATTTTATTATCTTAGTTTTTTATAAATTATATGTTGACTATTCCACGGACACAGAAAAATAGAGAGAGGTCTAGGGAAGTGGGAGACACGTGTACACTTGAATATTATACGAATCGATATCACTTCCTTTGTTCAGGTATTTAGTATATTTCATTATCTTCGTGTTTTAATAATTAAAATATTGACTATTCCACGGAACCAGAAAAAGAGGGAGTGGTGTAAGGAAGTGGGAGACACGTGTACTTATGATTATTATTTGAAACGATATCGCTTTCTTTGTTCATGTATTTAGTATATTTTATTGTCTCCGTGTTTTTATAATTAAATGGTTGACTATTCTACGGAATCAGAAAAATAGAGAGTAGTGTAGGGAAGTGGGGGACACGTGTACTTATGATTAATATTTAAATCAAAATCGCTGCCTTTGATCATGTATTTAGTTTTTTTTATTATCTTAGTGCTTTTATAATTAAAATATTGACTTTTCCACGGAACCAGAAAAAGAGAGGAACGTGTAAGGAAGTGGGGGACACGTGTACTTATGATTATTATTTGAAACAATATCGCTTCCTTTGTTCAGGTATTTAGTATATTTTATTATCTTAGAGTTTTTATAACTAAAATGTTGACTGCTTCACGGAATCACAAAAATAGAGAGTAGTGTAGGGAAGTGGGGGACACGTGTACTTATGTTTAATATTTGAATAAATTTCGCTTCCTTTGTTTATGTGTTTAGTATATTTTATTATCTTAGTGTTTTTATAATTAAAATAATAACTATTCCACGGACATAGAAAAAGAGAGAGAGGTGTAGGGAATTGGGGGACACGTGTACATATGATTAATATATAAATCGATATCGCTTCCCTTGTTCAGGTATTTAGAATATTTTATTATTTATTTGTTTTTATAACTAAAATGTTGACTATTCCACGGAATCAGAAAAATAGTGAGTAGTGTAGGGAAGTGTGGGACACGTGTACTTATGATTAATATTTGAATCGATTTCGCTTCCTTTGGTCATGTATTTAGTATATTTTATTTTCTTAGTATTTTTATAATTAAAATATTGACACTTCCACGGAACCAGAAAAAGAGAGAGTGATGTAGGGAAGAGGGAGACACGTGTACATATGATTAATATATAAATCGATATCTTGTCCCTTGGTAAGGTATTTAGAATATTTTATTATCTTAGTGTCTTTATAATTAACATGTTAACTATTCCACGGAATCAGAAATATAGAGACTATTGTAAGGAAGTGGGGGACACGTGTACTTATGATTAATATTTGAATCAATTTCGCTGCCTTTGATCATGTATTTAGTATATTTTATTATCTTAGTGCTTTTATAATTAATATGTTGTCTATTCCACGGACACAGAAAAAAAAGAGAGGTGTAGGGAAGTGGGGGACATGTGTACATATGATTAATATATAAATCGATATCGCTTTCCTTGTTGAGGTATTTAGTATAATTTATTATCTTAGTGTTTTTATGATTAAAATGTTGACTATTCTATAGAATCAGAAAAATAGAGAGTAGTGTAGGGAAGTGGGGGACACGTGTACTTATGATTAATATTTGAATCGACTTCGCTTCCTTTGATCATGTATTTAGTATATTTTATTATCTTAGTGTTTTTATGATTAAAATGTTGACTTTTCCACGGACACTGAAAAAAGGACAAAGGTCTAGGGAAGTGGGAGACACGTGTACATATGATTAGTATACAAATTGATATCACTTCATTTGTTCAGGTATTTAGTATATTTTATTATCTTAGTTTTTTATAATTAATATGTTGACTATTCCACGGACACAAAAAAAAGAGTGAGAGGTGTAAAGATGAAAGGGACATGTGTACATATGATTAATATTTGAATCGATTTCGCTTTCTTTTATCATGTATTTAGTATATTTAATTTTCATAGTGTTTTTATGACTAAAATGTTGACTATTCCACGGACACAGAAAAAAGGATAGAGTTGTAAGTAAGTAGCGGACAAGTGTATATATGATTATTATTTGAATAGATATCGCTTCCTTTGTTCATGTATTTAGTATATTTTATTATCTTAGTGTTTTTATAATTAAAATGTTGACTATTCCACGGAATCAAAAAAATAGAGAGTAGTGTAGGGAAGTGGGGGACACGTGTACTTATGATTAATATTTGAATCGATATCGCTGCCTTTGATCATGTATTTAGTATATTTTAATGTCATGGTTTTTTAATATTTATATGTTGACTTTTCCACGGACACAAAAAAAGAGAGAGAGGTGTAAAAAAGTAAGGGGCACGTGTACATATGATTAATATTTAAATCAATATCGCTTCCTTTGTTCATGTATTGGTATATTTTAGCATCTAAGTGTTTAAAAAATTAATTTGTTGACTATTCCACGGACACAGAAAAAGAGGGAGAGGTGTAGGGAAGTGGGGGACACGTGTACATATGATTAATATTTGAATCGATATCGCTTACTTTGTATATGTATTTAGTATATTTTATTATCTTAGTGTATTTATAATTAAAATATTGACTATTCCACGGAACCAGAAAAAGAGAGAGAGGTGTAAAGAAGTGGGGGACACGTGTACATATGATTAATATTTGAATCGGTATCGCTTTATTTGTTCATGTATATAGTATAATTTATTATCTTAGTTTTTTATAAATTATATGTTGACTATTCCACGGAACCAGAAAAAGAGAGAGTGGTGTAGGCAAGTGTGGGACACGTGTACATATAATTAATATTTGAATCGATATCGCTTCCTTTGTTATGTATTTAGTATATTTTATTATCTTAGTGTTTTTATAATTAAAATGTGGACTATTCCACGGAACCAGAAAAAGAGAGAGAGGTGTAAAGAAGTGGCGGACACGTGTACATATGATTAATATTCGAATAGATCGCACTTTATTAGTTCATGTATATAGTATATTTAATTATCTTAGTGTTGTTATAATTAAAATATTGACTATTCCACAGAACCAGAAGAAGAGACAGTGGTGTAAGAAAGTGGAGGACACGTGTACTTATGATTATTATTTGAAACGATATCGCTTCATTTGTTCATGTATATAGTATATTTTATTATCTTAGTTTTTTATAAATTATATGTTGACTATTCCACGGAACCACAAAAAGAGAGAGTGGTGTAGGCAAGTGTGGGACACGTGTACATATAATTAATATTTGAATCGATATCGCTTCCTTTGTTATGTATTTAGTATATTTTATTATCTTAATGTTTTTATAATTAAAATGTTGACTATTCCACGGAACCACAAATAGAGAGAGAGGTGTAAAGAAGCGGGGGACACGTGTACATATGATTAATATTTGAATCGGTATCGCTTTATTTGTTCATGTATATAGTATAATTTATTATCTTAGTTTTTTATAAATTATATGTTGACTATTCCACGGAACCAGAAAAAGAGAGAGTGGTGTAGGCAAGTGTGGGACACGTGTACATATAATTAATATTTGAATCGATATCGCTTCCTTTGTTATGTATTTAGTATATTTTATTATCTTAGTGTTTTTATAATTAAAATGTGGACTATTCCACGGAACCAGAAAAAGAGAGAGAGGTGTAAAGAAGTGGCGGACACGTGTACATATGATTAATATTCGAATAGATCGCGCTTTATTAGTTCATGTATTTAGTATATTTAATTATCTTAGTGTATTTATAATTAAAATATTGACTATTCCACAGAACCAGAAGAAGAGACAGTGGTGTAAGAAAGTGGAGGACACGTGTACTTATGATTATTATTTGAAACGATATCGCTTCATTTGTTCATGTATATAGTATATTTTATTATCTTAGTTTTTTATAAATTATATGTTGACTATTCCACGGAACCACAAAAAGANACACGTGTACATATAATTAATATTTGAATCGATATCGCTTCCTTTGTTATGTAATTAGTATATTTTATTATCTTAATGTTTCTATAATTAAAATGTTGACTATTCCACGGAACCACAAATAGAGAGAGAGGTGTAAAGAAGCGGGGGACACGTGTACATATGATTAATATTTGAATCGATATCGCTTACTTTGTTTATGTATTTAGTATATTTAATTATCTGAGTGTTTATATAATTAAAATGTTGACTATTCCACGGACACAGAAAATTAGAGAGAGGTCTAGGGAAGTGAGAGACACGTGTACATATGATTATTATACGAATCGATATCACTTCCTTTGTTCAGGTTTTTAGTATATTTCATTATCTTAGTGTTTTTATAATTAAAATATTGACTATTCCACATAACCAGAAAAAGAGGGAGTGGTGTAAGGAAGTGGGGGACACGTGTACTTATGATTATTATTTGAAACGATATCGCTTCCTTTGTTCATGTATTTAGTATATTTTATTATCTTAGTGTTTTTATAATTAAAATGTTATTTATTCCACGGACATAGAAAAAGAGAGAAAGGTGTAGAGAATTGGGGGACTCGTGTACATAAGATTAATATATAAATCAATATCGCTTCCCTTGTTCAGGTATTTAGTTTATTTTATTATCTTAGTGTTTTTAGAACTAAAATGTTGACTATTCCACGGATTCAGAAAAATAGAGAGTAGTGTAGGGAAGTGGGGGACACGTGTACTTATGATTAATATTTGAATAGATTTCGCTTCCTTTGATCCTGTATTTAGTATATTTTATTTTCTTAGTTTTTTTATAATTAAAATATTGACACTTCCACGGAACCAGAAAAAGAGAGAGTGATGTAGGGAAGTGGGGGACACGTGTACATATGATTAATATATAAATCGATATCTGTTCATTTGGTAAGGTATTTAGAATATTTTATTATCTTTGTGTCTTTATAATTAATATGTTGACTATTCCACGGAATCAGAAAAATAGTGAGTAGTGTAAGGAAGTGGGGGACACGTGTACTTATAATTAATATTTGAATCAATTTCGCTGCCTTTGATCATGTATTTAGTATATTTTATTATCTTAGTGCTTTTATAATTAATACGTTGTCTATTCCACGGACACAGAAAAAAAAGAGAGGTGTAGGGAAGTGGGGGACATGTGTACATATGATTAATATATAAATCGATATCGCTTTCCTTGTTCAGGTATTTAGTATAATTTATTATCTTAGTGTTTTTATAATTAAAATGTTGACTATTCTATGGAATCAGAAAAATAGAGAGTAGTGTAGGGAAGTGGGGGACACGTGTACGTATGATTATTATTTGAATCGATATCGCTGCCTTTGATCATGTATTTAGTATATTTTATTATCATTGTTTTTTAATATTTATATGTTGACTATTCCACAGACACAAAAAAAGAGAGAGAGGTGTAAAAAAGTAAGGGACACGTGTACATATGATTAATATTTGAATCAATATCGTTTCCTTTGTTCATGTATTGGTATATTTTAGCATCTAAGTGTTTAAAAAATTAAATTGTTGTCTATTCCACGGACACAGAAAAAGAGGGAGAGGAGTAGGGAAGTGGGGGACACGTGTATATATGAATTATATTTGAATCGATATCGCTTCCTTTGTTCATGTATTTGATATATTTTATTATCTTAGTGTTTTTATTATTAAAATGTTGACTTTTCCACGGAATCAGAAAAATAGAGAGTAGTATAGGGAAGTGGGGGACACGTGTACATATGATTAATATTCGAATCGATGTCGCTTTATTTGTTCATGTATTTAGTATATTATACTATCTTAGTGTTTTTATAATTAAAATGTTGACAATTCCACGGAACCAGAAAAAGAGAGAGTGGTGTAGAGAAGTGGATGACACGTGTACATATATTTATTATTTGAATCGATATCGCTTTCTTTGTTCATGTATTTAGTATATTTTATTATCTTATTGTTTTTATAATTAAAATGTTGACTATTCCACGTAATCAGAAAAATAGAGAGTAGTGTAGGGAAGTGGGGGACACGTGTTTATATAATTAATATATTAATCGATATCGTTTCTCTTGTTCAGGTATTTAGTATATTTTATTATCTTAGTGATTTTAAATTAAAATATTGACTATTCCACGGACACAGAAAAAGAGAGAGAGGTGTAAAGAAGTGGGGGAGACGTGTACATATGATTAATATTTGAAACGATATCGCTTCCTTTGTTCATGTATTTAATATATATTATAATCTTAGTGATTTTATACCTAAAATATTGACTATTCCACGGACACAGAAAGAGGGACTGAGGTGTAGGGAAGTGGGGGACACGTGTACATATAATTAATATTTGAATCGATATCGCTTTCTTTATTCATGTATTTGGTATATTTTATTATCTTAGTGTTTTTATAATTAAAATGTTGACTATTCCACAGAGTCAGAAAAAGAAAGAGTGGTGTAGAGAAGTGGAGGACACGTGTAGATATAATTATTATTTGAATCGATATCGCTTTCTTTGTTCATGTATTTAGTATATTTTATTATCTTAGTGTTTTTATGATTAAAATGTTGACTATTCCACGGACACAGAAAAATAGAGAGTAGTATAGGGAAGTGGGGAACACGTGTACATATGATTAATATTCGAATCGATGTCGCTTTATTTGTTCATGTATTTAGTATATTATACTATCTTAGTGTTTTTATAACTAATATGTTGACACTTCTACGGAACCAGAAAAAGAGAGAGTGGTGTAGAGAAGTGGATGACACGTGTACATATAATTATTATTTGAATCGATATCGCTCTCTTTGTTCATGAATTTAGTATATTTTATTATCTTAGTGTTTATATAATTAAAATGTTGACTATTCCACGTAATCAGAAAAATAGAGAGTAGTGTAGGGAAGTGGGGGACACGTGTACTTATGATTAATATTTGATTCGATATCGCTTCCTTTGATCATGTATTTAGTATATTTTATTATCTTAGTGTTTTTATAATTAAAATGTTGACTATTCCACGGAACCAGAAAAAGAGAGAGAAATGTAGGGAAGTGGGGGACACGTGTTTATATGATTAATATATAAATCGATATCGTTTCCCTTGTTCAGGTATTTAGTATATTTTATTATCTTAATGTTTTTATAATTAAAATGTTGACTATTCCACGGAATCAGAAAAATAGAGAGTGGTGTAGGGAAGTGAGGGACACGTGTACTTATGATTAATATTTGAAAAAATATCGCTGCCTTTGATCATGTATTTAGTATATTTTATTATCTTTGTTTTTTAAAATTTTTATGTTGACTATTCCACGGACACAAAAAAAGAGAGAGAGGTGTAAAAAAGAAAGGGACACGTGTACATATGATTAATATTTGAAACGATATCGCTTCCTTTGTTCATGTATTTAATATATATTATAATCTTAGTGTTTTTAAACTTAAAATTTTGACTATTCCACGGACACAGAAAAAGAGACAGAGGTGTAGGGATGTGGGGGACACGTGTACATATAATTAATATTTGAATCGATATCGCTTTCTTTATTCATGTATTTGGTATATTTTATTATCTTAGTGTTTTTATAATTAAAATGTTGACTATTCCACAGAGTCAGAAAAAGAAAGAGTGGTGTAGAGAAGTGGAGGACACGTGTAGATATAATTATTATTTGAATCGATATCGCTTTCTTTGTTCATGTATTTAGTATATTTTATTATCTTAGTGTTTTTATAATTAAAATGTTGACTATTCCACGGAATCANCCACAGAGACAGAAAAAGAAAAAAAGGGTGAAGAGAAGTGGAGGACGCGTGTACATATGATTAATATTTGAATAGATTTCGCTTCCTTTGATCATGTAATTAGTATATTTTATTATCCTAGTGTTTTTATAATTAAAATGTTAACTATTCCACAGGCACAAAAAAAAAAAGAGGTCTAGGGAAGTGGGAGACACGTGTACATATGATAATTATACGAATCGATACCACTTCCTTTCTTCAGGTATTTCGTATATTTTATTATCTTAGAGTTTTTATAATTAAAATGTTGACTATTACACGGAATCAGAAAAATAGAGAGTAGTGTAGGGAAGTGGGGGACACGTGTACTAATGATTAATATTTGAATAGATTTCGCTTCCTTTGTTTATGTTTTTTAGTATATTTTATTATCTTAGTGTTTTTATAATTAAAATGTTAACTATTCCGCGGACATGGAAAAAGAGAGAGAGGTGTAGGGAATTGGGGGACACGTGTACATATGATTAATATATAAATCGATATCGCTTTCCTTGTTCAGGTATTTAGTATATTTTATTATTTATTTGTTTTTATAAC
>NNCF01125831.1:21911-39081 GCA_002313205.1 Laupala kohalensis
CTTTCTTTGTTCATGTATTTAGTATATTTTATTATCTTAGTGATTTTATAATTAAAATGTACTATTCCACGGGCATAGAAAAAGACAGAGAGGTGTAAGGAAGTGGGGGATACGTGTACATGGTATTAATATATGAATCGATATCGCTTCTTATGTTCATGTATTTAGAATATTTTATTATCTTAGTGTTTTTAATTAAAATGTTAACTATTTCACGGAACCAAAAAAGAGAGAGTGGTGTAAGGAAGTGGTGGACATGTGTACATATGATAATTATTAGAATCTAAATCGCCTCATTGATCATGTATTTAGTATAATTTATTATCTTAGTGTTTTTTAAAATATTATCTTAGAGTTTTTATAATTAAAATGTTGACTATTCCACGGTTACAAAAAAAAAAGAGAGTGGTGTAAAGAAGTAAAAGACACTTGTACATATGATTAATATTTGAATCGATATCGCTCCCTTTGTTTATGTATTTAGTATATTTTATTATCTTCGTGTTCTTATAATTAAAATGTTGACTATTCCACGGACACAGAAAAAGAGAGAGAGGTGTATGGAAGTAGGGGACACGTGCACATATGAATAATATTTGAATAGATATCGCTTCCTTTGTTAATGTATATAGTATATTTTATTATCTTAGTGTTTTTATAATTAAAATGTTGACTATTCCACAGACACAGAAAAAGACAGGAAGTTGTACGGAAGTGGAAGACACGTGTACATATGATTAATATTCGAATCGATATCGCTTTATTTGTTCATGTTTTTAGTATATTTTATTATCTTAGAGCATTTATATTTAAAATGTTGACAATTCCAGGGAACCAGAAAAAGATAAAGTGGTGTAGAGAAGTGGAGGACACGTGTACATATAAATTATATTTGAATCGATTTTGCTTTTATTGTTCATGTATTTAGTATATTTTATTATCTTAGTGTTTTTATAATTAAAATATTGACTATTCCACGAAAGCAGAAAAAGAGAGAGTGGTGTAAGGAATGGGGGACTCGTGTGCATATAAATAATATTTGAATCGATTTTGCTTTATTTGTTCATGTATTTACTTTATTTTATTATCTTAGTGTTTCTATAATTAAAATGTTGACTATTCCACGGACACAGAAAAAGAGAGAGAAATCTAGGGAAGTGTGAGACACGTGTACATATAATTATTATTTGAATCGATATCGCTTTCTTTTTTTATGTATTTAGTATATATTATTATCTTAGAGTTTTTATTATTAAAATGTTGACTATTCCACGGAACCAGAAAAAGCGAGAGTGGTGTAGAGAAGTGAACGACACGTGTACATATAATCATTATTTCAATCGATATCGCTTTCTTTGTTCATGTATTTAGTATATTTTATTTCCTTAGTGTTTTTATAATTAAAATGTTGACTATTCCGCGGCCAAAGAAAAAGAGAGAGTGGTTTAGAGAAGTGGACGACACGTGTACATATAATTTATTATTTGAATCGATATCGCTTTATTTGTTCATGTATTTTGTATATTTTATTATCTTAGTGTTTTTATAATTAAAATGTTGACTATTCCACGGAACCAGAAAAAGAGAGAGTGGTGTAGAGAAGTGGACGACACTTCTACATATGATTAATATTTGAATCGATATCGCTTCCTTTGTTTATGTATGTAGTATATATTATTATCTTAGTGTTTTTATAATTGAAATGTTGACTTACCAACGGACACAGAAAAAGAGAGAGAGGTGTAAAGAAGTGGGGGACACGTGAACATATGATTAGTATTTGAATCGATATCACTCCTTTTGTTTAGGTATTTAGAATATTTAATGATCTTAGTGTTTTTATAATTAAAATGTTAACTATTCCACGGAACCACAAAAAGAGAGAGAGTTGTAGGGAAGTTAAGGACACGTGTACATATGATTAATATTCGAATCAATTTCGCTTTATTTGTTCATGTATTTAGTATATTTCATTATCTTAGTCTTTTTATAATTAAAATGTTGACAATTCCACGGAACCAGAAAAAGAGAGGGTAGTGTAGGACGACACGTGTACATATAATTTATTATTTGAATCGAATATGCTTTATTTGTTCATGTATTTAGTATATTTCATTATCTTAGTGTTTTTATAATTAAAATGTTTACTATTCCAAGGACACAGAAAGAGAGATAGAAGTCTAGGGAAGTGGAGGTCACGAGTACATATGAGATATATTTGAATCGATATCGCTTTCTTTGTTCATGTATTTAGTATATTTTATTATCTTAGTGTTTTTATAATTAAAATGTTGACAATTTCACGGAACCAGAAAAAGAGAGAGTGGTGTAGAGAAGTGGAAGACACGTGTATATATAATTATCATTTGAATCGATATAGCATTCTTTGTTCATGTATTTAGTATATTTCATTATCATAGTTTTTTATAATTAATATGATGACTATTCCACGGACACAAAAAAAGAGAGAGAGGTGTAAAGAAGTAAGGGACAAGTGTACATATGATTAACATTTGAATCGATATCGCTTCCTTTGTTCATGTATTTGGTATATTTTATTATCTAAGTGTTTACAAAATTAATATGTTGACGATTCCACGGTAGAGAAGGAGAGAGAGAGGTGTCAAGAAGTAAGATTTACGTGTACATATGATTATTATTTGAATCGATATCGCTTCCTTTGTTCATGTATTTGGTATATTTTATTACCTAAGTGTTTAAAAAATTAATATGTTGACTATTCCACGGACACAGAAAAAGAGAGAGAGGTGTAAAGATGTGGGGGACACGTGTACATATGATTAATATTTGAATCGATATCGCTCCCTTTGTTCATGTATTTAGTATAATTTTTTATCTTAGTATTCCTATAATTAAAATGTTAACTATACCACGGAATCAGAAAAAGAGAGAGAGGTGTTAAGAAGTGGGGGACACGTGTACATATGAATAATATTTGAATCGAAATCGCTTCCTTTGTTCATGTATTTAGTATATTTTATTATCTTAGTGTTTTTATAATTAAAATGTTGACTTATCCACAGACACAGAAAAAGAGAGGGAGGTGTAGGGAAGTAGGGGACACGTCTACATGTGATTAATATTTGAATCGATATCGCTTCATTCTTCATGTATTTAGTATAATTTACTATTTTAGTGTTTTTATAATTAAAATGTTGACTATTCTAACGACACAGAAAAAGAGATAGAAGTGTAGGGAAGTGGAGGACACGTGTACATATGAGATATATTTGAATCGATATCGCTTTATTTGTTCATGTATTTAGTATAATTTATTATCTTAGTGTTTTTATAATTAAAATGTTTACTATTCCACGGAACCAAAAAAAAAGAGAGCGGTGTAGGGAAGTGGGGGACACGTGTACATATGATTAATATTTGAATCGATATCGTTTCTTTGTTTTTGTTATTGGTATAATTTGTTATCTTAGTGTTTTAATAATTAAAATGTTTACTATTCTATGGACACAGAAAAATAGAGAGAGGTGTAAGGAAGTGGGGGGCACGTGTACATATGATTAATATTTGAATGGATATCGCATTCTTTGTTCATGTAATTAGTATAATTTATTATCTTAGTGTTTTTGTAATTAAAATGTTGGGTATTCCACGGACACAGAAAACGAGAGAGAGGTCTAGGGTAGTGGGAGACACGTGAACATATGATTATTATACGAATAGATATTACATCCTTTGTTCAGGTATTTAGTATATTTTATTATCTTAGTGTTTTTATAATTAAAATGTTGACTATTCCACGGAACCAGAAAAAAAAGAGAGGTGTAAAGAAGTGGGGGACACGTGTACATATGATTATTATTTGAATCGATATCGCTTCTTATGTTCATGTATTTAGAATATTTTATTATCTTAGTGTTTTTATAATTAAAATGTTGACTATTCCACGGATCCAGAAAAAGAGAGAATTGTAGTAACGAAGTTAAAGACACGTGTACATATGATTCATATTCGAATCAATATCGCTTTTTTTGTTCATGTGTTTAGTATATTTTATTATCTTAGTGTTTTTAAAATTAAAATGTTGACAATTCCACGGAACCAGAAAACGAGAGAGTGGTGTAGAGAAGTGGACGACACGTGTACATATAATTATTAATTGAATCGATATCGCTTTCTTTGTTCATGTATTTAGTTTAGTTTATTATCTTATTGTTTTTATAATTAAAATGTTGACAATTCCACGGAACCAGAAAAAGAGAGAGGGGTGTAGGGAAATTGGGGACACGTCTACATGTGATTAATATTTGAATCAATATCTATTCCACATACACACACAAAAAGAAGAGAGGTATAAAGAAGTGGGAGACACGTGTACATATGATTAATATTCGAATCGATATTTTACTACCTTAGTGTTTTTATAATTAAAATGTTGACAATTCCACGGAACCAGAAAAAGAGAGAGTGGTGTAAGGAAGTGGAGGACACGTGTACATACAATTATTATTTGAATCGATATCGCTTTCTTACTTTATGTATTTAGTATATTTTATTATCTTAGAGTTTTTATAATTGAAATGTTGACTATTCCACGGGCACAAAAAAAGAGAGAGAGGTATTAAGAAGTGGGGGACACGTGTACATATGATTAATATTTGATTCGATATCGCTTCCTATGTTCATGTACTTAGAATATTTTATTATCCTTGTGTTTTTATAATTAAAATGTTGACTTTTCCACGGAACCAGAAAAAGAGAAAGAGTTGTACGGAAATGGGTGACACGTGTACATATGATTAATATTTGAATCGATATCGCTTCCTTTGTTCATGTATTTAGTATTATTTATTATCGTAGTGTTTTTATAATTAAAATGTTGACTATTCCAAGGACACAGAAAAAGAGAGAGGTGTAGGGATGTGGGGGACACGTGTACATATGATTAATATTTAAATCGATATCGCTTCATTTGTTCATGTATTTAGTATATTTTATTATCTTAGTGTTTTTATAATTAAAATGTTGACTTATCCACGGACACAGGAAAAGAGAGAGAGGTGTTAAGAAGTGGGGGACACGTGTACATATGAATAATATTTGAATCGATATCGCTTCCTTTGTTCATGTATTTAGTATATTTTATTATCTTAGTGATTTTATAATTAAAATGTTGACTTATCCACGGACACAGAAAAAGAGAGAGAGGTGTAGGGAAGTGGGGGACACGTCTACATGTGATTAAAATTTGAATCAATATTGCTTCATTGTTCATGTATTTAGTATAATTTATTATCTTAGTGTTTTTATAATTAAAATGTTTACTATTCCAAGGACACAGAAAGAGAGATAGAAGTCTAGGGAAGTGGAGGTCACGAGTACATATGAGATATATTTGAATCGATATCGCTTTCTTTGTTCATGTATTTAGTATATTTTATTATCTTAGTGTTTTTATAATTAAAATGTTGACTATTCCACGGAACCAGAAAAAGAGAGAGAGGTGTAGGGAAGTAGGGGACACGTGTACATATGATTAATAATTTAATCGATATCGCTTTATTGTTCATGTATTTAGTATAATTTATTATCTTAGTGTTTTTATAATTAAATTGTTGACTATTCCAAGGACACAGAAAAAGAGAGAGAGAGGTGTAGGGAAGTGGGGGACACGTGTACATATGATTAATATTTGAAACAATATCGCTTCCTTTGTTCATGTATTTAGTATATTTTATTATCTTAGTGTTTTTATAATAAAAATATTGACTATTCCACGAAAGCAGAAAAAGAGAGAGTGGTGTATGGAATGGGGGACACGTGTACATATAAATAATATTTGAATCGATTTTGCTTTATTTGTTCATGTATTTAGTATATTTTATTATCTTAGTGTTTTTATAATTAAAAAAATGACAATTTCACGGAACCAGAAAAAGAGAGTGTGGTGTTGAGAAGTGGACGACACGTGTATATATAATTATTATTTGAATCGATATCGCATTCTTTGTTCATGTATTTAGTATATATTATTATCTTAGTGTTTTTATAATTAAAATGTTCTATTCCACAGACACAGATAAAGAGACAGTGGTGTAAAGAAGTGGGAGACACGTGTATTTATAATTATTATTTAAAACGATATCGCTTCCTTTGTTCATGTATTTAGTATATTTTATTATCATAGTGTTTTATAATTAATATGATGAATATTCCACGGACACAAAAAAAGAGAGAGAGGTGTAAAGAAGTAAGGGAAACGTGTACATATGATTAACATTTGAATCGATATCGCTTCCTTTGTTCATGTATTTGGTATATTTTATTATCTAAGTGTTTAAAAAATTAATATGTTGACTATTCCACGGTAGAGAAGAAGAGAGAGAGGTGTCAAGAAGTAACGGTTACGTGTACATATGATTATTATTTGAATCGATATCGCTTCCTTTGTTCATGTATTTGGTATATTTTATTATCTAAGTGTTTAATAAATTAATATGTTGACTATTCCACGGACACAGAAAAAGAGAGAAAGGTGTAAAGATGTGGGGGACACGTGTACATATGATTAATATTTGAAACAATATCGCTTACTTTGTTCACGTATTTAGTATATTTAATTATCTTAGTGTTTTTATAATTAAGATGTTGACTATTCCACGGAACGAGAAAAAGAGAGAGTGGTGTAGAGAAGTGGAGGACACGTGTACATATAATTATTATTTGAATCGATATCGCTTTCTTTGTTCATTTATTTAGTATATTTTGTTATCTTAGTGTTTTTATAATTAAAATGTTGACTATTACACGGGCACAGAAAAAGAGAGAGAGGTGTAAAGAAGTGGGGGACACGTGTACATATGATTAATATTTGATTTGTTATCGCTTCCTATGTTCGTGTACTAAGAATATTTTATTATCTTAGTTATTTTATAATTAAAATGTTGACTTTTCCACGGAACCAGAAAAAGAGAGAGAGTTGTAGGGAAGTGGGGGACACGTGTACATATGATTAATATTTGAATCGATGTCGCTTCCTTTGTTCGTGTATTTAGTATATTTTATTATCTTAGTGTTTTTATAATTAAAATGTTGACTAGTCCACATACACACACAAAAAGAAGAGAGGTATAAAGAAGTGGGGGACACGTGTACATATGATTAATATTTGAAACAATATCGCTTACTTTGTTCACGTATTTAGTATATTTAATTATCTTAGTGTTTTTATAATTAAGATGTTGACTATTCCACGGAACGAGAAAAAGAGAGAGTGGTGTAGAGAAGTGGAGGACACGTGTACATATAATTATTATTTGAATCGATATCGCTTTCTTTGTTCATTTATTTAGTATATTTTGTTATCTTAGTGTTTTTATAATTAAAATGTTGACTATTTCACGGGCACAGAAAAAGAGAGAGAGGAGTAAAGAAGTGGGGGACACGTGTACATATAAATAATATTTGAATCGATATCGCGTCCTTTGTTCATGTATTTCGTATATTTTATTATCATAATGTTTTTATATTTAAAATGTTGACTATCCAACGGAAGCAGAAAAAGAGAGAGTGGTGTAGGGAAGTGGTAGACTCGTGTACATATGATTATTTTTGAATCGATATTGCTTCCTTTGTTCATGTATTTAGTATATTTTATTATCTTCGTGTTTTTATAATTAAAATGTTGACTATTCAACGGGCACAGAAAAAGAGAGAGAGGAGTAAAGAAGTGGGGGACACGTGTACATATAATTAATATTTGAATCGATATCGCTTCCTTTGTTCATGTATTTAGTATATTTTATTATCTTATTGTTTATATATTTAAAATGTTGACTTTTCCACGGGCACAGAAAAAGAGAGAGAGGAGTAAAGAAGTGGGGGACACGTGTACATATGATTAATATTTGAATCGATATCTCTTCCTTTGTTCAGGTTTTTAGTATATTTTATTATCTTAGTGTTTTTATAATTAAAATGTTGACTATTCCACGGACACAGAAAAAGAGAGAGAGGTGTAAAGAAGTGGGGGACACGTGTACATATGATTAATATATGAAAAAATATCGCTTCCTTTGTTCATGTATTTAATATATTTTATTATCTTAGTGTTTTTATAATTAAAATGTTGACTATTCCACGGGCACAGAAAAAGAGAGAGAGGTGTAAAGAAGTGGGGGACACGTGTACATATGATTAATATTTGATTCGATATCGCTTCTATGTTCATGAATTTAGAATATTTTATTATCTTAGTGTTTTTATAATTAAAAAGTTGTTTATTCCACGGGCACAGAAAAAGAGAGGGAGGTGTAAATAAATGGGGGACACGTGTTCATATGATTAATATTTGAATCGATATCGCTTCCTTTGTTCATGTATGTAGTATATTTTATGATCTTAATGTTTTTATATTTAAAATGTTGACTATCCAACGGAAACAGAAAAAGAGAGAGTGGTGAAGGGAAGTGGGGGACACGCGTACGTATGATTAATATTTGAATCGATATCGCTTTCTTTGTTTATGTATTTAGTATATTTTATTATCTTAGTGTTTTTATAATTAAAATGTTGAATATTTCGCGGACACAGAAAACGAGAGAGAGGTGTAGGGTAGTGGGGGACACGTGTACATATGATTAATATTTGAATCGATATCGCTTCCTTTGTTCTTGTATTTAGTATATTTTATGATATTAGTGTTTTTATAATTAAAATGTTGACCATTCCACGGAACAGAAAAAGAGAGAGTGGTGAAGGGAAGTGGAAGACACGTGTACTTATGATTATTATTCGAATCGATATCGCTTCCTTTGTTCTTGTATTTAGTATATTTTATTATCTTAGTGTTTTTATAATTAAAATGTTGAATATTTCGCGGACACAGAAAACGAGAGAGAGGTGTAGGGTAGTGGGGGACACGTGTACATATGATTAATATTTGAATCGATATCGCTTCCTTTGTTCTTGTATTTAGTATATTTTATGATATTAGTGTTTTTATAATTAAAATGTTGACCATTCCACGGAACAGAAAAAGAGAGAGTGGTGAAGGGAAGTGGGGGACACGCGTACGTATGAATAATATTTGAATCGATATCGCTTTCTTTGTTTATGTATTTAGTATATTTTATTATCTTAGTGTTTTTATAATTAAAATGTTGAATATTCCACGGACACAGAAAAAGAGAAAGTGGTGTAGGCTCTTTTGTCACTAGTTGGCAGAAGATAGTCGAGAAGCGAACAGTTTTGTGCCTTAGCATATGAGTACGTTCGCGTTCGTTTGTACATTTAACTAATACTCGTTAAATTCTGAATGATAGGAATTGTTTTATATTGTTTAATGACGTAGATATAAGCATTCAAGTTTCTTTATTGTGGTATAATGCTTTATTTTTAAATTACGATATAGCTCTCTTGGTTAAATACATTTTTAGTTATACTGAATACTGTTTCCATTTTATATATTCTTTCTCCAACAGCAGATATTTTTAAACCAATTCCTTGAATTGTTTCTACTAGATATTTTAACTTTTTCAATTTTGTGGTTCATCCAATATGTCACTAAATTATTTTGTGTATTTCTTCTGTTCATAATACATATGTTTTTTTTCTACCATGACTTCTAGGCTTGACCTGTAGAAGATTAATTTTGCAACTAATCTACTCCGTAATATAATTTGTAAAAATTGGCCACAGACAGGGCCTGCGAGAAATTATTTAATTTTCTCAGTTTCTAAGCTTAAGTGAGTCATCCCTCTGGCTGTTTCAATAAGTTTTTAATATTTTTAGTTTGAAAGCTGAGTTAATTTATAAAATGAAATGAAATGCCTTAAGTACAACTATATACATCAAAGAAGTTTGTAACCAAAATGTAATAATGGGTATTTGAATAATTATGTTGTTTATGAGTTACAGATAAATTAAAAGTTAATGAGTTCAAAATGTGTGTGTGAAATGTTTTTCACGTTTCTCTACTACATTCTCCTTCTGCTAAATCCACAAAGGTTTTTGTAATGATTTGGTTTTTGTATATTAACCAAAATATTTGTATTCCTGTCAGTGCTGGATTTATCACTAGACCCAATAGGCCCAAGCATAGGGGCACACGCTAAAAGAAACAAATCGTTTAAACAACAAAAATATTTATGGTAAGTTAAAAAGTCGGCATGTAGTTTTCTGTTAGTTTTTAAATAAAAAAAGATTATTATTATTTCAATAATTATGTTTATCTTAATTTGTGTGATATATATAGTGATTATATAATAATCTTCAGTTCAAATTAAGATAAACAATTATCAACGCAAGACGACGTAGCTGGAAAACAAGACAGACGCAATTATATTTTGGTAGATGAAAGAAAAACTTAGAACTCAAAGGTCTAGACAAAGGGGGTGGCCGATTATGAAAGAGAGGGCTTTCCTCTGGGAGCCAGACGAGGCATGTGAAATAAACAAGCTACGCAAGGGATAGCTGAGGGTTGCGGAATCCCAAGCAGAGACCAGAGCAGAGCCTCGTAAAAGTGAATGTGTATTTAGTCGGTAACGTGCGGCGTAGGCAAAGCACATTCGGAGTCGTAGTTGACGAGGCGAGATAAGGTTAATATTAAATACGCACTGTCAGAGTAACATGGAGCATGGAAAACATGATGACTGGATAATTGATTTTGAAAATAGCGACGGAGGAGTGCCTGGGGGAAAACTTTTACTCGTCGTGAGATCTTCTTTCTTCGAAATCCAGGGGCGAGGGTGGCGGAGCGAATTGTTAAAAAGGAGAGGCAGATGAGACGCGGCCCCATGACGCTACTCGGACGCAAAGATTACGTTACAAAGACGCAAGTCATTACGTTACTGAGATGCAGTTCAGACTCAGATATTTACCATCGTGTACGTTGAGTAAAGCGCGGAGTTTCATCCGAGATTTAAAACTATTCAATTGTTAATTTGGAACATCAGAAAATTTGTTATGGAACATCGTTTCTGATTTGTAAATGATCGCTCAGCACTTCAAATAATTTGACCGAGAAATAAGGGACCAGGGGTCCAAGCTGATCGGAGGAGGCGCATTCCTGGAAACAACTCATCAGAACTGAGGGGGTCGAGTTCCTGAGATGCAGATCGTGACAGGAAGGATTTTCGAGGCACAGGGACTGACCTTCACTAAATGAATGGCGACGTTTGAACGAGCGGGGTGGAACGCGAGGCGGTTGGCTCTGGGGGTTCCAAGGGCCATTGAACTGTTCGACGCCACCACAGCAGGTCTGCTAAGTCTTCGAAAAATGGTAATCTACAGGCTGGAATGCATCCAGTTGTTTAACCCGCATTAGCGAAGAAGAAATGCGTGTGTTTTGAAGCTAAGATTATCTTGGCCCAGTTAAAGACGCTAAGCAAAACTAACTTTGTTCAAAAGGGCCTAATTTAGACAATAAGTGATCAACCACTTAATTTTGTGTTAATTTAACTATGATGTGCCTTCAGCATTTTAACCAGTGGTGAGATCAGGTATGGCAGTGATCGCCAATATTGCAGTGTTATGTGATTTTAGGGGAGTGTATGTGCGCCTTAGCGAAGAAGAATGCATGATATTTTTAAGTGCTTTGTAATCTTATGAATAAACAATTTAGTTCTTTTATTTGTAAATTGCGTCTTTCATGAGGAACCCTGTGTGTGTCTCCACCTCATTAAATAACGCGAATCCTTAATTAAAATTTGAATACCCTGAGAAATCATGTTTTTTATTTCTTTAAATTAATTGCCCTAACTTTTTGTGGTAATTTGGTAACTTTCGAGACCAGCTTCATTTAAACTCATATTCATCGCTAATTCGCTGGTAAATTTCACCCCATCACAATATAATGGACGTTAATAGTAGAATACTTACATAAATATTTAATCTAAATATAATTCCCTTTTAAACGTACTCTTACCGTGTAATTTATCAATAATTGTTGATAAATAACTACCTTCTAAAATACTTAACATGATTGACTCAATATTTTTTTTGTTTTCAAACAGTTAATTTAAAGTAGTAATATAAATTTTTAATTTACACTTTAAATAAGATCAACTGTAGGACAATCATTCATCTATGTTCAAAAATTGTTAATATCATATAATTTTTATAATTAAAAGCGAACTGTACAGACAAAATTACCCAATATTTTGAATCTTCCCTACTGTAACGAGTTTCTTTTAGATTCTTGTCGTTTTAGATTTAGATTTAGTCGTGTTTAGTTTGTTTCAAATACATGGACAATCAAAAACACGACACAATGCAAATTCACAATACGACACAAAGATTCACAATGACTTCACAAAAATAGTACGACATAGAACTCAAATATTACAAATAATTGAAATGTAAAGCTTTAAAATATAGATGGGAAAATGCGCATTTCTCTCTATTCAACTAAAACCACGCCAAAATTTTTGACAATTACATAACGGAAATCTCAAAAGACTAAAATACAAACAGAAGAATACACGAAGAAGTCAAAAATAGTAAAACACGAAAATAAGAAAGCTTCAGAAGAACGAAACTCAACTAAAAAGGACACGAAAAGTTTTTTATAAAGTGAGGAAGCACTAGAACAAATACTCAGTGATATAACTCAGTTTTGCAATAATAAATATGAACATTGATATAATGAATAGTCAGTCCGTAGAAATTAAAAGAAATGATATTCAAGGGAAGCACCATGAAAGAAATCACCCGCTGTCTTCCTCGCTTCCCTCAATATACCNAATGTCAGTATGAATCGTGTCGAAGCGGTTCTCCGGTGGTTTAAATGAGCTTAGAGGAGAGATGGTGTGACGAAACACTTTGTTTTTCTGACACTTTAAATATGTCATCGTCCAGTTTTTTACATCACGGTTAATGCTGGGCCAAAAGTACTTATTTTTGATTAATCGTGCGGTGGCCTTGCGGCCAGGGTGTGACAGATTGTGAAATTCGTTGAAGATTTGTTTGCGAAGGTCGGTTGGTACTAGTGGGCGACCTGCCTTGCAAATAAGGGTCAAGTCCGAGTTGGGGATCGATTCCCTTTCATAGCACTGCGGTTTTAAAGCTATCCACCGTTGGATCTCAGAGTCATCAAGTTGAAGTTGAGCTAGTTTCGAAGCGCCTTCTAACAACGTAATTGTCTCGACACGTGACATTGCGTCAGCAACGATGTTTTCGCTACCTTTTATGTGTTTGATATCCGTGGAGAATTGAGCTATGAATTGTAGCTGGTTGAGTTGTTGGGGAGGTAATTTCTCCCGTTTTTGATGGAACGCGTGAATTAAAGGTTTGTGGTCGGTGCAAATAGTAATTTGAAAGCCTTCAAACCAATGCCTGAAATGTTGGACGCTTTCGTATATTGCTAGGAGCTCGTGATAGTAAGCCGGCATTTTGCTCTGTCTTTCCGTTAATTTTTTGCTATAAAAAGAAAGGGGTTGCCATTCCTGGTTTACTTGCTGTTGGAGACACGATCCTACATGTGTCGCCGAGGCGTCGGTGAACAGTGCCAGGGGCGCGTCGCTGCGTGGATGTACCAGCGTGACAGCGTTCGCCAGGCTTTCCTTGCAGTCCGTGTAGGCTGCTTTCAGGGCGTCGGTCCAGGGGAATGGTCTCATCCCGTCTTTCCTTCCGCCAGAGATGGCGTCGATGAGAGCGGCCTGAGGTACCGCTGCCTTCGGAATGAACCTCCTGTAAAAATTCAGAATGCCCAAAAACCGTCGCATACCCCTTATCGTTGTTGGCGGTTCCATGGCGCGGAGTGCAGTGACGCGATCCGTTGGCGGGCTGATGCCCTTGGCGTCAATGGTGTATCCCAGGAACGTTAACTCGGTGACGCCGAAAGTCGATTTCTGCGTGTTGATCACAATTTCATGTTCCCGCAGCCACTGGAACAGGGTTTCAAGGTGATGTTTGTGTTCGGCAGCGTCCTTGCTGAACACCAGTATGTCGTCGATGTATGTATATACGAACGGGAGGCCGGCAGTTACCTGATCCATAAAACGCTGAAATGTTTGCGCGCTGCTCTTTAAGCCGAATGGCATTTGAAGATATTCAAATGAACCGATGGGCGTGACTATGGCTGTTTTTGCTATGTCTGCCGGATTCACTGGGATCTGATGGTAGGCCTTTACTAAATCTATTTTCGAAAAGATCGTGGAACCTGCGAGGTTATTGGCGAAGTCATGAATATGTCGCATCGGATAAGCGTCTGGCACTGTTCGGTCGTTGAGTCTTCGGTAGTCTCCACAGGGGCGGTATGTACCGTCCGGTTTTTTTACTAAATGGAGTGGTGATCCCCAAGGACTGCGGGAATGTCGAACTATGCCGGCTCGGACTAGGTTTTCGAATTCGCTTCGTACGATTTCCAGTTTATCCGGTGTTAAGCGACGCGGTCTGCATGTGACTGGCGGACCATCCGTGGTCGACACATAGTGCATGGTATTCGGTCGTTTGCAGAAGTTGCCGGATGGTTTCGTCAAGTCCGGAAATTTATTAATGATTTCGGAAAAATCGTTGTGTTGAAATTTTTTTATTTTGATTTCAGTGCATTTACATGCATTGAACTTCGTTCCGGTTGAAATCCCCGTCAGATTGTCACATAGTCTGCGAGTCCCACAGTTTAGGATCAGTTTGTAATGAGTCAAAAAATCCGCTCCTAGAATGGGATCCTGAACATCGGCCACCACGAAGTTCCAGGAGTACTCTCGACGGAGGGAGAGATGAAGCTTCAGGTGAGCTGTCCCGTACGTTTTTATGTCGGTGGAGTTCGCTGCATTCAAAACAAGTCCGGTGGGAGTGGTACTGGTTTTCCAATGTTTCCTTGGGAACAAGGAAACGTATGACCCTGAATCGACTAAGAAGTGGAGGCCAGTACTTCGCTCGTATACATAAGGACGTTTTCCGGTTAATCTGTTGCAGAAATTTAAGTCACAAGTTTGCACACCGCCCTTCAACGTTCGGTCGAAGGACGGCTGTCCAAGTTTTTTGCATATGAACAGGGCTTAATACATTTCTGCGCATTTTCTCCGAACCTGGCGTGAAACCAACAGATGCCGTTTGGTTTATTTACATTTGACTGGGAGCGTGAACGAGCTCGATAGTTCCGTTGATCACCGCGGTAGGGCGAAGGATTTCGCTGGCTACTGCGATAAGGCGATTGGTTTCGCTGCGAATTGCAATTTGGGCATGAATTTATTTTTAATTCAGCTAACTGTCTTGTTAGGGACGTCAGCGTTTGGAGCACGTAATCCATGCGCGGGTCTGTAGGGGGCGCTGGTATCGTCTCGCGAGCAGCTGCCACGGAATTAGTAGGTTGCAATACTGTTGCTATTTTGTTGGCAAATGTGGCTTGCTCTGTTACATCACTCGCACAACCTCCAGCTAATATCGTCCTGATCTGAACGGGGAGGGCTCTCCTCCAGATCTCTGCTATCAGAGGGTTGTTTTGACAATCAGGACCAGCTAAATTTCGAAGATGCCGTAAGAATTGTGATGGGGTGCGATCGCCCATTGCTTCTGACGATAGAAGTCGATCAATTCTTTGATGCTGTGAGCTGGCGTATTGGGTTATTAAAGATTCCTTTAAACGTTCGTACGTCGCGTTGTCACAGGGTGTCAGTAAACTTTCGTCAAGTGACGAAAGAGTGACATGATCTAGATTGCTAATGATTGCTGCGTGCTTGTCAAAAGCAGAGGTGATGCCTCTGACGGAAAAATGGGCCTCTAGGTAATTGAGCCATGCTTGCGGTCAATCTCTCCAGAAGGTCGGCATGGGAAACGTTGCGACACCATAAGTGCGGGGGGGATGTTCGCGGGGAAGGTCCTCTGTAGGCATTGTAAAATTGTTTTGAAAAAGAAAGCGAGAAAAAATGAGGATGGGTGCAAGGAACCCAGAGAACAATAAGCAATGTATATAAAACGCGCGTGAACAAAGAACAATAGCTAAAAATTGTAAAGGGGTTTTTTAGCGAACAAGATGGTTCCCAAAATGCGGGGAATTGAAAATTAAATTGAAAATTGAACGAAAAACGTTATTTAGAACGTGGCTGGGTCACCAGTTGATTATATGAATCAACAGATCAGAAGGTTGCGTGTTCGAATCACGTCGTAAAGGGTTACCACTTTTATTTATTTAACGTTACGTAGTGTGGAAACCTGGTTGACTTGCAATCAGATCTCCTCTTTCGTGCGGTTGAATAAATAAATACTTGGATCCCACTTGGTCTATAAATGATTTATTGGTACAGACCAGTCTTTGTGGAACAATTGGAAGAATGATTAAAGAATTCTACTACACCGTGTGACAGACGATCGTGTAATGAACGTAGACGTCGTCTGGACTTGCGTTTCAGAAGTTACGGCGTTTTGTGGCGATGGTCCGTGTCATCGGACCCTCGGGAAGAGCAGAGTCTCGTTGACGTGCTCGGAGTGGAATCCTTCCAGGGATCTGGATTCTGTGACGGCTTCGGCGTCGTGTAGTTTCCAGATTCCGTGGTTGCGCTGTTCCGGGGATGAAGATCCTCGGCAATCGGCGTCGACGTTGAGTGGTTCGCGTTACGTATTTCAAGTCGTGGAAGTACGTATTAATGAAGCTTGATGCTTAATGATCTCGGAGCCAATTATAACGTGTGCTCGTCGAGATAAAAACTTGGGTATATGCAGACCATGCATGAAACGATTTACTATTACTGGTAAGATCGTTGGAGCTTGCTCGTCGAAATGGTTCGGAGCGGNAGGAGCTTGCTCGTCGAAAAGGTTCGGAGCAGAGCGTATATCTGACTGCTCAGAGCGGTGAATATCTCGGAAGTATCGCAGCGAAGAATAAATCAGACTGCTCGCAGCGAAGTATATATCAGAATGCTCGCAGCGAAGAATATATCAGAACGACTGTTCGCAGCGGAGAATATCTCGGAAGTGACTGTTATTCGTATCCTAGGAAGCTACTTGAGGTAGAGATAGTTGAACATCTACGTCATATTAAATCCAGTTGGATAGGGAACGGAGCGGTCTTGTGGATGCTGCTATAACGTACTATTTATATTTATTTGTAGTACATCATGTAGCGTCTTCCATGGATGGATTTGTTGAATCATACGTTCGTTTACTATTCTTTGCCTTAGGCCTTGTAGTGTGTTGGCCATGCCTTAGAGCTCTCGTGTACAGAGGGCTGTGGCTAGTAAATAAACACGAA
>NNCF01125831.1:50059-96939 GCA_002313205.1 Laupala kohalensis
TCCTCGGCGAGGGCGGCGGTGGCAGAACTACGAACGTGGGGATCGCTGCTCGTTAGAATTTTGAACCCCACGTCCACTGCCCAGACATCTGTTTCCGCCGCCATCTCATGGAAGCCCACTGCTCCCGCGTCTCTCGACCCGTAGAGGTAGTGCGAGGTTGCACGTTGGGGTAGGTTTAAAAGATGTTTTAGGGGGACGGAGGATTACATCAAGACGACTCATCTGTGTTTTAGAAAAGTCGCCCATCCGCACAGGAAAGTAGAGGGAGGGGAGAAGAAAGGTTTTTAGGGCCGAGAGTTGCTGCCAGGGGAGAAGGGGCGCATCCATTATCCGGTGGGCCGCCTGTTGCACCCGCCGCACGTCCTCCCACGTTGGGGCAAGTTGGTAGCCCACCGGCTTGCCCAGGTAACGCGCCGACTGTGCGAAGTCCAGGGCCTCCATCGGCCGCCCATCCACCGTGAACGTCGTTCTCCGGAGGCCTCCGATGAACTTTGTTGATGCTCTACTGCAGATCAGTCGGGGTCTCCGCCAAGACGACGATGTCGTCAGCGTACGCCAGCACCGAAGGCTGCTGCGGGGCCGCAACTTCTATTTCCCGCAGGGCTGCGTCTCGGCGGCAAGCCGCCAGAAGTGGGGGGGTTTCCGTCCTCGCCACGAGGAGGCAGGTCAACCCTACTATTTACAAAACCATCACCATTGCCAAACTTATATCTAATCATTTTTATAACAACAATAAAGTACAGTAAAAGAAAACAAAATACCAGACCGAGACACGAAATCAGCTATTTACACATTAGACACTAGCAAAAATCCAGCAAAACTGCTCTTACATAAAACAAGAACATTAATATTAATACAATAATAAAATAGAGAATACTAACTACCACAAATTTATACAATATATACAATTTAAATGCCAATAATGACATACAAACAATGTAACTAGTCTTAAATTTAATTAAAGTACATCCCAGATGTCAGTGGGAAATTAGGACAAACGGTCAGATTTTGCAAGTGGTCATCTACCGGACAGACAAGCGGGCTGCCTGCCTACCCTCGGACGACCACCATACTAATCGGGTTCCCAGGCACGCAACGCACTGTTCCCAGCACTCTTTTGTAATGCTCGGTTATGCCGCGAAGAGAAAGATATAGTCCTCTTTTCCGGAAAACTTCGCCAACGTAGCGGTGCAACTCCCCAGGTTCTGTTGGTATTCCCGAGGCTGCCAGCTGCACTAGTAGTACCTCTTGGGGATACCGGAATGCAATCCTATTACCTCCCGACACTAGAGTCTGCACCAAAAATTGAAGCGCAGACTCGCTGGCCACCGGACTTGTACCCAGACCCGGTTCAAAGGAAATGGCCACTGAATCGCTATCGACATTCCCCAGCGGTGATTCGTTACTCTCCGGGATGGAGAGCTCCTCCTCACTTTTACCAGAGGAGATTGCGTCCTAATTGCACCAAGTTTGACAGGTGCACGGAAGAATTACCGTAATCTCCCGTGAAAAGCGCACACACTTTGTCATTGGTTCCACCTCAGTTTCAGAGTCAGTCTGAGCTCCCCCAGAACTTGACTCTTCCACCTAAGAACGAACAGTCCTACTCACTAGGTCGAGTACAAGGACTCTTCCCGTATCGTAGTCCATATCCTTGGAACATAACACGCGAACTCCTTCCACCTCAGAGACAGGCACCGACCTACTGCCGGTTGTCTCCAGCGTGATATCTCGCCCTTGGAAGGTGAGGACGACATCGTCACCAACCCCGACGAACCTCCATCTTGAGCTATTGGGGCCATCACCATCCATACTTTGTGTTGGGTCTTTCCGATATCTGGAATCTGGCGAAAGAGCACAAAAATAATCCCACAAAAGTCTCAACACTAAAAGTTCCGGGCAGCACGATAACACAACTAGCAAACTAAAAGCGAATAACACAACTAGCAAACACCTCAAGCAGTTCCAGGGCAGCAGGATTTTCCAAAGCCGCAGCCACTACTCTCGACTCTCGGACAACACCGTACTTCTCCTCCAACTCCCAGCGAGCTCACGCATGTTGCTCGCAGTTGTACATCGCGTGCTCCGCAGAATCCGACTCGCCACACTCACAGAACGGAGAGACAGTTAAACCCAAATCAAACAATTTCTGTTTAAAAGGTCCATGCCCAGAGAGCAGGAACATCAGATTTCTAGACAACATGAGCTTATTTTTCCCGATGAAATTAACTTCAGGAAGAATCTCCCTGTATTGGGTTTCGCTGTCCTCCGCCTGCCAGCGCTCCTGCCAGATCCCGAGAACCCTCTTAGTAATATAGGCTTTATCAGACACATCAGCATGACCCGGACTGTAGGACACGCCGACAAACAAGTACGGCAGTCCCCTTCTAGCTTTATATCGTGCTCCTGCCTTCACCACTTCCAAGTCAAGAGGCAACAAACCTATCAAGACCTGAAGTCTAACAGTCGGGGCTGTTCTGTACGCCCCTGATGTCGCTATTAGAGTAGCTCTTTGTGCACTCCTAAGCACCCTGCCGCACATCGTTAGCCGCGCCCTGTGCACCCACACCGAAGAGCAGTACAACACAATAGGCAGGAACGCTCCCCGGTAGATGTTCTCCAGGGTCCTGCGACATATTAGCCGCTTCCTCGTCGATAATCTCATAAGCTTTTGGCCTTGGCCGTCACAGTCTCGATATGCTCAAGAAAGTTTAGCTTCCGGTCCAAGGTGACCCCGAGGTATCTCTGCGATTTCACTGAACCAATAGATCTACCATTGTATCTGATCACGGGGGGACGGTCAGCATGTGACCCCCTCATAACCATGAGCGATGTTTTTCTCTCAGAAATAGCAAGCTTATTTCTGCTACACCACATGGAGACAATAGCAAGTGAAGATTCACCTTGCTCCTGAACTTCCCTCCGACTGCTACCCTCCAGTATAAATGCCAGATCGTCGGCATAAGCAATGTGCTTCAAACCCTGCGAGGAAAGCTCCCGAAGAAGCGTATCCATCACAAGGTTCCACATTACCGGACCAGAATTTGATCCCTGAGGGCAGCCCTTAGATATTCTCTTAGAAAACAAGACTCCTCCGTGAGACACACATGCCTCACGATCACAAAGATATCCCGCATACAGACCATACAAGTTCGGTGGGCATCCCACTTCCCTTAGTCTGTCCAGCATGATTGGCCACCATGCATTATCAAAAGCCCCAGAGATATCAACGAAGATCACAGCCACATTCTTTAGCTGGCTCTCAGATGTTATTGGAACCAGCTATTGCACCATGTCCTCAGTGGAACGCCCAGCCCTAAAACCATACTGTGTGTCCGACAGTCCTTAACCATCATCGACGCACCTTTTCAGCTTCTCAACTATCAGCCACTCCAGCAGCTTACCCACTGCCGGAAGAAGGCAAATCGGTCTATATGCCTTAGGATCGTCTTCAGGCTTGCTATTACTTTTAGTTAGCAAGGTCACGATCGCCCTCTTCCAGATTTGTGGGAAGCAGCCATCCTCGAGGCATCGATTGAAAAGCCTAGTAAGAGGAACGACAAGCAAGGTAGAAGCAGCTTTGATCATGGATGGCGAGATCCTATCGATACCAAGGGCTTTCTTAGGGTTAAGATTGCCAATGGCATCTCGGACCTCGTCCATGGAAAAACTGACTTGGCCAACACTTACGTATTGCTCCAACAAGCCTTCTCTGATTGATAGGTAGTATGCGCTCTCAGAATTGAGGTCGTCGCTTGGAAGCAATGTGTCAAGAATAAGAGACGCGGTTCGCCGGTACCCCACAGTATGTGACGATGATTGCTCGTCGCCACCCAAACGCAAAGATCTCATAGCGAATGGTATTCGCATCTTTTCGGACGCGATTTTGTAAGGTAAACTCCAGGAATCGTGCCTCGATATACTCTCCACATATTCCTCTAACGACTTCCTTTGCCTTTTTCACGTCGGAGTTACACTTCCTTCGGGCCTCTCGGAGATATTCCTCAAGGTCCTCCGTAGGCAAACCCTTTCGCTTGGAATTTTGTAAGGCTCGTCTTGCTCTACGAAGACGGATTCTGCCTTTCGTCTGCCAGTCCCTCCACCAACATACCGCTTTCCTCCTTGGCGGACCAAAGGGAATTGCTTCCCTGGCCGCCTGGAGAATAACATCGTTTAAGCCAAGAGCTACTGATTCGCAGGAAGCTTGCTCCTCCAACCCTCTCAAGCCCCTGCTCAAGGAAATGGTGAACTTTTCCCAGTCAGCTCTCCCTAACTTAAAACGATGTAGCGGCTCGTCCTCCAGAGTTGCCCCTGTGCAGAGATCATCCTGACTGAAGAAACGACACTTCCATCTTAGGATCCGATGGTCTGATCCAGTGTGGTAATCATCGATTTTCCAACCAATGATGCTGTCGAAACCTCTCACGGATGTGGCCAATGACACATCAATGTTGGACACGACCATAGCGTTACAGAACGTAGTCAAACCGTTCGTCGCCTCATTTGCCACATGCAAGTTGTGCCGGACAATTAAACCCTCCACCTCCTCCCCTCTAGAGTCCTCTGTTCCACTATGCCATAGATGGGATTTGGCATTTGCATCAACTCCTGTATGGATGATGTTCCCGTGGAGCGCTCGGAGAACCGAGTCCAGATGTTTAATGAGAGGCTCTATCGGAAAAGGATACGGTGGAAAGTATGCCGACACAAAGTACATAGATTGTCCACTCCACGCCACCTGGCACCCAGCCACGTAGCGTGTCGTGAACTGGACAAGTTTTAAGACGTCCAATTTGGGATTACTCACAAGGATAGCAGCATATGGTTTATCAGTTAAAATTTACATAACACGGTAGGACGTCGGGATGCAAGCAACCCTATTTCCCATCGTGTACGGTTCCTGAAGTAAAACAATATCAAAACCAAACTCATAAACATATTTTTCTAGATTCCCCATGGCCGCCATCATCTTGCGAGCATTAAGTTGTGCTATGTCCAGCTCACTCATAAGCGCTTTATTGTCTCAGCAACTCCACCGCCCGTGAGTATTATGGACATAGCCTTTTGTCCCCGGTCAGATGGTCAGACCTCTTGTTGAATTGCTTGCAGGTGGCGCAGCAGGTCACTTGCTGCTTGCACTGTTCTCTCTTGTGCCCCTCAATGCCACACTTGCCGCACACTTCAACCTGCCTTTTACAGTGTGCGCCAAGGTGCCCATAGCGATGGCACCGGAAACATCGCAAAGGCGTTTCGTACCGATCGACCCTGTACGAACTCCATTCAGCGTACAGCCGTCCTCGTGCTAGCGTTGCCCTCCAGAGACGTGGGGGCAACTGGATCATCCAACTCTTCGCTCCCTCACCGCGACCAAGCTTGGTGCGGACGAAGATCTGGGATTTCTCTTCCGATGTCGCTCCCGTGGCTGTGCCTATTTCCTCTTTTATAAGGTCTACAGAGACACCCTTTAGAACACCAATGACGATGATCTTGGGATGACTCTTTTTAATCGTGTCAGGCTCCAGCAAGCTGTAGCCCTTCACGGCCGCCTTTATTGCCTCTATATCTTCTGGATAAGGGCTTTCGATGACAACCCCGTTAGCAACGGGGCGACATCTACTGACCCTTACCTTTTTAGGCCCTAGACCCTTAGTGACCTCTTGCCTAACCTCGCTCAAGCTCATTACCGACTTACCACTTTTAGTTCTTAAGAGTATTGTGGGGTTCTGTTTGGGCAGCTTTACAGTTACCCTCTCGTCCCCCCTACTTAATACCTCACTAAAGGTTTGTACTACCGGCGCCGAAAGTTGTGGCGCCTGTATTGAGGGAGCTTTGAGATTAGCTTTCGCTATTCCCTCCACTAGCCCCTTTACCATTTCGCTGATAACCCTTTCCTCGAAGGCCGGCGTGACGTCACTCAGCATCGCCAAAGCGAGCTTAGAACTACTGAGCTCTGCCACGATCGACCTCCGATCATCCACAAGCAGGCGATCTTTACCTCTAACGGTTATTATCGCCTCAAGCGACGCCTTTATTTGCACCAAAATCTAAGACCTAGGTTTGTCTTGGACTTCCTTTGGTCCGGGGAAGTCATCCTCAATCAACGAGGATGGCCCCTCCGGTCCAGCCTTGAGCGTCGCGGACGCAGGAAGGGCACTTTTTGGATTGGCCATTTCTTTGCGGTATTTCACTCGCTGGCCTCGTGATTCGCCTAGGAGAAACAGAAATCACGCCAAGATTTGAGGACGACAGCGCACCGCTACGCCGTCCTCAACAGTGAGTAGCCAAGAAAAAGTAAAACGCTAAAACTCACGGCCTCAAGGCCGCGACTCATTGAAATGGGGCTAGTTGCCCCATCCCCCGCTAGGATGGTAGTGCTGGTGCCGGCGTACAGGTCCCAGACGATCTCCAGGAACGCATTCCCGGTGCCCGCTGCTTCTGTTGCGGCGAGGTTGGCATCGTGTGGCACGGAGCCGAACGCGTTGGCGAGGTCGAGGAATGCGACGCAGAGGTCTTTACGATGGCGCCTGGCATGACCAATAGTGTTTTGAAGCATGAAATTGTGCTCCAAGACGCCATCAAAAGGGCGGAAGCCCTTCTGCGCCGCAGAGAAAACCCCGTTGCGCTCGGCCCATGTGGAAAAACGTGACGCCCAGACGCCCGCGTACAGCTTAGCGAGCGTTGACATTAGCGCAATGGGTCGCCAGTTGCTAATGTCGCTCGCTTATCCGCCCTTAAAAATCAGGCAAGTGCGCGACCTCTTCCATGCCGCCGGCGCACGCCGGAGATGACGAACGCAGTTGAAGATTGCCGCGAGCACCTGCCCGTCTAGGTCTACAGAACGGAGATGGCTGTACGTCAGGCGGTCTACGCCGGGCGCCGAGTTTGTTGCCATCCTTAGCCGCTTCATTATTTCATCGGCGGTGATGGGGTCGTCCTGGACCGTCGGCCTGTCCGTCACCGCTGCGTACATTCCTTGGAGGGGGCGGCGCCTCGCAGGTGGCCCGGAAGTGGGCCTCCACTTGCTCCCGCGGCATCGGGCAACGCGCGCCATCATCCACCATTATAACACGCATGGCACGGCGCGGGTTTCTCTTGTAGAGGCGCCTGATGTACTCCGGGTCCTCGGTGTCCCGGTGCTCGCCCCCTTCCATCCTCTCCTCGTTCACAGGCGGCAAGTGAACTGAGGTTTGGAAGCATTTTATTAATTCTGCGTATGCTTCCTCAAGCTCACTTGCCGCCTGCTCGGGTGGGGCTGGCACCACAGAGCCGCCGCAGCTGCTCCGCCAGCTCCTCCAGCGCCCGTGACGTCTCCGATTGCGTAGTGGACGCGGAGCATTCCGCGGCCTCGGTCGAGCGAGCAGCGGGGCCGAGCTCCGCTGTTTGCGCCACTTCGGTCGCGGCAGCCGTCTCCATACCGTTCGTCCGCGGATGAGCACCCGCTCTGGCCGCGCGTCTTGTCGCCACCGCAACTGCTCGCCTGGCCGATGCAGGGGCCTCCCTGTGGCTTGTTGCTTGCCGGGAGCTCCGGCGGGCGGCACATCGGGCGATGAGTAAATGACGGTCGCAGGTGACGCAGAGACAACATGCAGCGATCCATTGTTGCAGGGCTGCGGTGCGCCATTGGCGCGCTGTTGCGCGGCGTTGGCACGCCTTCGCGCGGCCCCGGCGCGCTTCCGGGCGGCAGCGGCGCGCTGCGGTAATGCGGCGAGTGGTCGCGCATCGGCAGCGGGCGAGAGGGCGGCGACAGGCTGCGCGGCGTTCGCGGGTGGCCTGGCAGCGACTGGCTGCGCGGAGGCAGCGGGCGCCAGAGCGGCGACTGGCTGCGCGGCCACAGCGGACTACGTGGCAGCGGCGAGCCGCGTTGCGGCGGACGCAGCTTTGGCAGCCGGCACGTTATCAATGGAGGAGGTAGCGACCGAGGCATAGAAGGCGGCAGGCGACGGCTCATCCTTGTCATACAGCGTCGCGGCGGCCTCCCCTGTGCGAGCGTCACGGGCGACTGCCGCCGACGGATGAATACGTTGATGCGCGTCCGTGCGCTCGCTTTCCCCACGCTTTCTTCCCGCTGAGGAGCCGCCGCAACTACAGCGCGGGCTCCGGGCGTGTCATCTCCACGGCTGCGCTGCGGGTGCGCTCCCCTCTTCTCCTTTAGGCCAGCGGGTCTCACCCTGGCGGGGCGAGGATTGGCATGGTGGTCGCGGTATTCCGGCGGCGCCGAGCTGCGTCCCCGCTTCCGTGGCTGTCTCCGGCGTTGGAGCGGGACCGAGTATGCTCGCGTAGTCGGCCCGTGCACCATGTTTATCAGGCGCTGTTGCAGTTCCGTGATCCTTGCTTCCATCTTTTCCACCGCCGTTGGCACACTCCGGAATTCGTGTACCACGGCCTGTGGTACACGACATTTACCATTTATTCTGTTCTGTCCGGGCGGCGGAGGTGGGCTGGAGCCATTGGGCGGGTCGCCTTCCTCGCGCAACCTCTACCGTGAGGCTATGCGCGGGGCCTGTGCGCTGCTGCGTGGGTCCGGCGCATTTCTGCGCGGGGCCAGCGCACCGCTGCGCGGGATCGGTGCGCTGTTGCGCGGGGACGGCGCACTGGTTCGCAGGGCCAGCGCGATGCTGCGCGGGCCCAGCGCGATGCTGCACGGGACCGGCGCGCTGTTACGTGGTGCCAGCGTGCTGTCGCGGGGGTCCAGTGCGCCGCCGCGCGGGGCCGGGGCGCTGCTGTGCAGGTGCCGGCTTAGCGGTGGTAGCAACCACGGCGGCGAATGTAGGCGCGGTGGCAGCGGGAGCTATGGCGTCGACAGACTGGGCGGCGGTCGCGGGTGGCAGGGCAGCGACTGGCTGCGCGGACGCAGCGGGCGCCAGGGTGGCGGCTAGGCGCGTGGCGGCAGCGGGTGACACGGCGGCGACTGGCTGCATTGCTTGTCATGTAGTTAGACGTAAACGCAGGCAACAGAAAAGTGAAATGTGTGACGGCTGCAGCGCAACAAAACAGTTGACTTGGAAATGCCATCTGAATTTATATTGATGGAGGCATTAGTGGAAAATTGATGTTTCCTTCAGAAATATTCTTGAAGTGCATATGTGTTTGGTATGTCCTGCTGATCACAGTGGATGATTTTTAGAAATAATTCTTGATCTGTGTGAATCAGACATTCTAAAGAAGTTTATTTCTGAAATGCTTCTTAATTATTTCAATGACTGTCAAACTTAACTGTAGACACTGAAGAAACATGATTGTGAAAGTTTCGAACAGAGGTTGTAAAATCGCTAGCGAGTCCACACGCTAGCGAGTAAAGTAGCCGACTTTCAACTTTTCTCGCAGCATGTTTACTATCTTCCAGTTAGTGAGCATGATGACACTAGGCCAGTTTACAACCATCTAGTAAATTCGCTGACTTGTAGCAAGTAAACTCGCTCAGTGTCATAACGACACTCAAGTTCACCGCAGAGAAGCGAAATTTCGTTCACCAGAAGGAACGAATTGATGCACTCCTTCTCCGGAATCGTTCACTTAATGTCATTCCATCGTTCTCATTTCCCCTCACTTGTCAGTGGAAGATAAATTCAAACGCATAAACTTACGTTGTATTTAAAGAAATTCAGAGTTTCAGTTTTATACTAGTATAAATAATGTAACCAACGTTGCATTCAACAACGATGAAATCAGTGAATTGCCACAAGGACTGAACTTTGCACCAAAATTTCCAATTACTATAAAATAGTTAACAACTTTATCTGTAAGGATAGAAAATGCCCCAAGTCGTGTAAAAGATAATGATTTCTCTGCTGAAATTAATTGTTCAAAACTTCTGTCAGTACTAATTATTTGACATGAACTCAACATTGAAATGGTTTTTGAAATACAAAGTTCACTGTTCTCAGTTCTTCTACTCATCAGACACCTGGAAAATCTCATATGGCAATTCGTGCTACTATGCCAATATAATTACAAGCGAAGCCGAGGATGAAGTGAGCGTTCAACTCACTTCTCAGTCTTACACTGTGAATCTGTGTGATGCCAGGCGCAGTGACGTAACTCTGATGAAACTATCGCATGTTTATATATCATGCTCGACTCGCCCGTCGATCTCGACCTGTGTAAACCCGGCTTCAGAAACAAACCTGATTTGTGCTGCTGATAAGGGTTCTCTATACGGCTTTTACGTGAACCACGTGTCCCAATTCTAAGTTTCTAACCTCAAATTGTTCTGGAGAGTAATCTGTGGTGTTTGAAGTGTCTCCTCCTGTACTCTTCTTTAATCTAACCTGTTTTTTCCCTAATGATCGTGAGTGGTTTCTACGAGGTTGATGATTCCGGAATGTTTGAGTTATGGGGTATTTGGAGATGTCTGACAGCTGTTATTAGTAGATAAAACCTGTACATATCTGTAAATTGCATGATGACTACATCACATGGATTGGAAATTGCTCGTGGCATTTTAGAGAAATACGGTTGGAAGGAAGGTGAGTTGGTATTAATAACGTATTGAGGCACTCTTAAGTATTTACGTTTTTATTCTCCCGATTTGGCAGCAGTTCAAACGTCTTTTCAAAGTAATTCAGTTGAAATTTAGTTGCATGTTATTAATGTTCTGAGATTTGTGCTTAAAAAATTTCTAATTGGCCAAAGAAGTTGGTCCAACAAGGGTTCGAAAAAATAATTAATGTCATAATACTACAAATATTATTGCGGTTCCGAAAATATAAGCCGTAATTCTTCGCTCTTCATATTTACAGTAGTTATAAAGAAATATTGTTACGCACCATTGCCTTCTCTCCGCCACCGTTTGTTAGTATGTTAGGGTATGTTAATTGTAATATGGCTCCCGGCAGCGAGCCATGAACAATTATAAACAATTGTTCGGTCACAGTCGGCGATGTTAGGATTGTTAGACCCGGCGATTTAGTTTTAATAAAATATGTTGTAAGTGTGAAGATGGAGGCGATGGTGGAGGTAGCAGCACTCGCGGAAGGATATACGAAGAATATGGTTATTTTTCTACAGCTTTGGACCGGAAGGTTGAATTGGTCCCTTGTAACAAACCTGTGTCATTTCCATAGGTAAAGGACTTGGACGCCAAGAACATGGTATGGTAGCGGCGCTGCAACCAAAACTGAAGAATGATACTGCTGGTGTTGGCTATGCAAAAGTTCAGGCTGGTCAATTCTCATCTTGTTGGTGGGAAAGAGCTTACAACTCGGCTGCTAAGGACATTTCCATCACTGTGGGAAAAGTGAGTGGAATATTAACCTTCATATCACCACAGTTAGTGCCCAGGGAGTCATACAAATCCATTAATCGTACAATCAAGATTGTGACTAACAATAAGAATTTTTGGAAGTTTCAGAAGTCCTGTCTTGTTCACTCAGTTTTCAATTTTGTATTTTTGTTACTATTTTTACTTTTTCTGAGTTGGTTTGACAGGATGTGTTATCTTTATTTCAGGATCCCATACTAAAGAGTAGTGTCTTTTTTATGGGGGAATGAGAGTATGACCTGATAGTGCAGTCCTGATATCAAAATAATATTATTATGATATTCCCCAGTGATTGATATTCTAGATTTGCATTTTGTCAGCAGTTCTCTAATTTTAGTGAACAATGAATTTTACAAATTGATGAGAAAAAGAAGTTGTTGTATTTGAGTTTAAAAGCCTAGTTTTCTTGTTGGTGATCAATGTGTTTTTCCATGCCTTTTTCACAAATTTATCAGAAATGTCGAATACATTTTCTTTTGGATTTTATTCTTCATTGCTTTACGAGTGGTACCTTGTATCTCCATTGTTAAATTATTGAGATATGAGGTGTCACTTGTTTAGCTGCAATATATTGGTTGTGCACGTTTTGGATGAAAATATTTTTTAAATCTTGCGTTGATTTCCTCTTTCTAAACCCATATTGTGTATCTTCAAGAAATCCCCTTTCTTCAATTACGTTTCTTACCCTTTCTACCAGATTTTTTCAAGCAATTTTCCAAAACATGGTAATAGACTAGTTGGGTGGTATGAATTCATATCACTTCTCCTTCTGTTTTTCCCTTTATAAAATACACACAATTTTGCTATTTTCCATTGTTTCGGAAAATTTCCTTGTTCCAAACAGTCATTGAACAATTTACATAGTGTTTTTGATGACTGAGTAGCTCTTTTGCAACATTTCATTTGTCAACTGATCAAAACCTGGACTCTTCCCTTTTCGTAGTTCCTTTACTGTGTTTTCAATTTCTTTTTCTGTTATTTCTTTCAATTGTTCTTACATGGCTCCAACTTTCCCATTGCGTGACTCATCCCAACTCTTGGCAACACCTTTCCCAACAACCTATAACCTGTATCTTTCCATCCATTTGTTTTCCCATCATCTCCGTGTAGTGTACTCCAGACTTGTTTCTTTTTAATTCTTTCTCTGGCAATGAGGTATGGCACTCCCCAGATGTTACTTCTCACACTTGATGACACATACATCCCCCATGTTTGTTTTATTCTTCTTCTATACTCTCACAAAACTTTTCTGTATTCTTCTTCTGCATGGTCTGCATGTATCCCATTTCTCCTTCCTTTCTGCAGCTTCCACCGTGCTTTGCTTCTTTTCTTCTTTAGTTCTGTCAGCTCAGCTTGCCATCATATTTGTCCCTGCCTCGGTTTTGTTTTTTTCCTTGGTGCACATTCATAAGCAACCTTCAACAATGTAATCTGAATATTGTCCACTCTTTCATCTATATCTCCATCACTCTCATCCAAAAATCTCCTCTGTTTCTAATATTTTTTTATATCGTTCCCAATTTATTCTTCTTAAATTATTTTGAAAATGATTTGCCATTTGTATTGACTCCACTCCTATGTCCATGAGTATCCCCTTATGATCAGATGTTATTCCGGTTACTATTTTCCAATCACGCATTGTCCTCTTGAATATTCTTTGTTAAGGTCATATCAATTATGGATTTCCCTGTTGCCCCATTAAAAGTATATTCTCCATACTTATTCTGCACTTCCAATCCATACTGAAATATCAACTCTTCTATCAATTTTCCATTTTCATTAGTGAACTTATCCCCCCACAAAGTCGACCTGCCATTACCATTGATGCAAATTATAATTCTTTCATTTCTGCATTTCTCAATTATTTTTTTCAGTATTTATACCTCAGATGCACATCTCTTCTTTCCTCGAAGGTATCCACTCACAAGTACATAATCTTCACCATATCTTATATTACATGTAATCAAGTAAATGGAACAAAACTCCCTCATAACTAAAACTTCTATATCATTATTCATGACCATCATCGCCGCCCATCCATGCTCCTCTTCTATCACATGTGTTTACTTGATTTTCCCCTCATTAAATAACTTTCCTGAAAACAAGCAACATCTATCTTATTTGTATCTATATAATCCATTTTTTCCCTCTAAGAAGTTAAGGATCTTTGTATATTTTGTTGGTAAATTCTAATATCCTTGATCTGTTATACTTATTAATATCTTGTGTGCTTTCTTATATTCTGGACAGTTTTATATCATTCACACGATTACCGCTTGGCAGACCCTTTCTCGTGCAATTGATGCAAACAGCTCTTTTATGTTTAAATATGCAATTTTCATACCTATGTTTACTTTCGGAACAATGGCCACAAATTTCCTCTTCCTCCCTACAGTGTCCAGCCCTGTGGTTATATTGGTGGCACTTGTAGCACCACATTGGTGAGTTACTGTCTGATACTCTGTAACTATACCCTGTAAGTATAAACGACCTTTCATCACCAGAATCTTATGGTATTCTGTACTCATCGCTACAATTCTGTTTAAGAAAGGTGTTCCCTTCCTCAGTGTTGCAAGTTCCTTTGTCTCCTTTATTAACTTCTTTCTCTCCTGCATTCTCAAAATTCTCTGGTACATTTTCTGCAATAGATCATCTTTCATTTCACTCCTAAGTCTATGCATCATAATTCGTGGTTTCCTTAACCAGGGCCTCTGAACTGTCATACCTTCTTCATGTCCTAAAATGTTTTCTAACTTGTCAATTTCCATATTTGTTTCACCAATTACTATTAGTTTCTTTTCCTTGTTTTCACGCATCTCTTGTATATTTACTTTTATGTTCCTTTTTTTAAACTATTTCCTTTATTGCGTCCCTTGCTGTTTGTCCCCGAACACCATCTCCTGCTTTCACAGTTGTTGCTACAATTAGAACATTCTTTCTCTGCTCCTTCTGTTTTTGTCTCTTCAAAATTTCTGAGTACGACGGTACACCCTTACTACATTCGCCATATTGTCTACTTGCAAACATTTGTTGTAAATCTCTTGTCCCATTTCTTTTACAACTGCCATTAGCCTTTCTTTGACAACCTTTATTTGTATCTCTGGTCCTTTGTTTTGCAATTTATCCCTGAAATCCTTCAATCTCTTCTCCATTTTTTCCTCCCGCATCTTATTTGAATTTCTCATACTGTGACTAATTATATTCCATTTTTCATCCACTACATTAGTCAGCCTTTCTTCTAATGTCTCAACCGATTTTTCATCAATTAACCTTAGATTTATTCCTTCCAATTTCTTCCCTAACGAAACCATCTGTACCTTGGCATCATTTAATTGTTCTAATTCTCTCACGCATGCATGCACCAACTCATTTTCTTTTTTTTATATTTATCACAACTCTATAAATCTTTCACCCCATAATGGATCTGTTGTTGGATCTTTCCTGACATTTTTCTAAATTGATCTCTCTCGATAACTTCAAGCATGTTCTCATACATCTGTTTCTCCATACATTGCTTGCCCCTTCAAATATCCTGTTCCGGTTTCCTGTATTTTCTTGTTCTTTTGGCTACGTTTTCCTCATCCTCTTTGAGTCGTGATATACTCGCTTGTACTACTACTACCGTGTGGAGACGTGTTTACATTCATTTTTTCAACAACCTCGATCGTCTTATTGCCACAATCCATACTATAATCTGTCATTATTCACAGTTCTTTCTCGGTATCAAAATTATTAGTTTCAGTCCTTATATCAAAAGGTTGAGTAAAATAAGATGGGGGGAAAGCCTATACAAGTGTCAGTACTAGCACTAATACACTTCCTCGATTCTATTATAGATTTCCAGATCCACATAGCTCTGTTGTTAACAATGCTGCTAAGGTAGTTGAAAAGATCAACGTATTCAATGAGGAACCAGCCACAGAGATGCCTATGTGCTTAGTCTCATAATGGAGTGGTATAACTTAATTTTTTTTACATTGCATTTCAATTCATTTGGGAAATAGACATTTACTAAGGTGTTCAATATTGCTTATAAGGTGTCTGGTATATGTGCAAGAAGGGCGCTATCAGTATATTGTAAGTCAACAATATATGACATGAACTTGTCTGTCTGGGATATGACACTCATGTTTCAGATGTAGCTTTCAGCCATTACAGGTTGAATAGTCTGTTCTATATCTCAATCTGAAGTCTCTAGTCATACGTTTTCTGTCTGCATGGAGAGTTAGGGCAGCAGTGAAGAACTTAAACAGCAAAGACATCAAGACATTTCCTTGTCTAACCCCGGTTTGACATTGGAATTGCTTGGGCAGTTGACTATCATACTGTACTCTGATCCCGTTGCCCTTGAGGAGGCTTTTGCATAGTAATATAAATTTGGGTGAAATGCTGAAGTTTTTCATGATGTCCCAGAAAGTGTCTTATAGATAAAGACAGATAAGTGACTCATTATGTCAGTGACAGCAATGTTCTTGGCACTTCTCTTGTTGGTGTTGCATGCAGAATATTTAGTAGTTTGTGCCTCTGATGGATCTGAACCTGCTTTGAGACTCGGCAAAGTAACTGGAATGAGTCACTTGGCAAGTGCTCTGGTGAGGATTTTACCATACACTCTTGTTGACCTATTCCCCAGTAGTTATTACAATCTTAAGTGCTGCCTCTGTATTTATGTACATTTAAGATGATGGCATCACTTAAGTGTTGTGTAGATTTTTCTTTTCATATTAAATCAAAAAATGTTTTTAGATGGGGAATGATCTCATCTAATATAACTTTGAAAATTTTGCTCACAACTCCATCACTGCCGATTGTTGGTCATTTGATCAATACCAATTTTGATTTCCTTTTTTGATAACAGATTATCTACTTCAGTAAGGATTTATATTGAGTATGTTTAGATCTACATCAGTACTAAAGTTCAGAAATTATGAGTAATGCTCTTCCCAGCAAGCTTGTGTATTTTCATTGTCTCAGTAGGTGACCTGTGCTTCTGGAAAGGGGTTCAGATTTTGACAGTTATCAGAAAACTGCTTTTATTTCTTGAAAGAAAATCAATAGTCATGTTTGTTGGCGTTGTTTTCAATTTGATTTGATTTTTTAAATCTATTTGTTTTTTATTTGTCTGAGCTTTAGCTGTGCCATATGCTTGCTTTCTGCATAGCGTCACTTGTTTTCGGAGTCCTGTGAATTTTTTGCAAGTGACTAGTGTGCAGCTAGTGATACAGTGGCAGCTTTTGAGTTCCCAGAGTCACAAGTGCATCAACATTAATTGTTATACTTACTCCATTGAATAGAATTGTTTTATTTTTTCTGAATTTTCAATCAACAAAGGGTGAATTAAGTCTTTGAAGTTATCTTTTTTGTGTTGTTATATCGACATTTTGTGGTGTAATTAATTGATTATTCCACAAATGAAGTAACTAAGTAATGCAGTAAAGAGTACTCTTCTTATGTTCTGTTTCAGAGTGGTGTGAAAGTGAAAAAAAAGTCCTCAGATTGTACCAAAGCTTGGAAAGTTTTCCCTCTGAAAACTTATGAAATTCAGTCTTATAATTCTTTTGTTAAGGTGAGTATTGCCTTGAGTTGATGTGTTATTGCAGGTGTCGTCATGTGAGCGTTACCTCCCTTTCATTTTGATTATTTCTTTCCTCTTAATAGATATTCTCCTTTTTTTCCTTTGTCCATTGAGTTGATGAATGTCTGCAGAGGTGGACTAAGGTCAGTTGGGACCCCGGTACCAGAAGAAAATATTGGGCCTCTTGATGGATTTCTGATTTATTTATTTTTCCTATCACACAGTGATTTCAAAATCCTCTCAGTTCATTGCTTCAAAATTTAACTGGAGGAAACTTGCCAAAGGAGTGTTATCTGCTTCATTAATTATGAGGGTATCTACCGATGCACAACTATGTAGAGTAAAGGGCAGCCCAGTTGGCAGTACTATTAGTTTCCCATGCTTTATGTGTACTATCCTCCAATAAACACATTACTTTACAATGGCCTCTGTAAATCTCACAGCATTACGACTTGTAGTTTTTCACAGCGTACACTAAACTTTTATACCATAAACACTGTGAATCTCTCAATGTCAACAAATGATAAGCTCACTATCAGCTCACATTCCCCATATGTCTTCAAACTTCCTATCCTGTAAACCCCAGGGTCATTAGAGCATGCTTGCATAAATTTATGCATTTAAATCATACCAAGAATATTCTTATTTCATTTGAATACATTAAAACATTTTAAGAACTCTCAGTAAATAGACCTCCTCACACATTAATAATTCAAAAGGATGATTTGCTATTAAGATTTTTCATGTCATATTTATCTATCTAGGTTTATGGTCCGTTCTTTTAATTGAGTTACTAGTATTAAAATATATTTATTTCATATAATGTTGATTGTGATAGAAATAAAATTAGTTACTCATTCACTTACAATTAATTACTATTAACACTTGTTTAACTAAATTTGAACCTCATTAATTGCTTAAAATTTAAATAGTAATGGTTGCTAAATTGATCCATGAGAATATTCCACACATTGAAGGTTTCCCTTTTTAAATTCCATATTGCCATCATTTATGAAAACAAACAATATTTTACATTTGTAAAGAAGTTCTATTTTCATATTTTTGTCTACGTTCTCACGAATGTGCCCTTCAATGAAATTATCGTGCAAATCAATAATATCTTGCTTTGGCAACACTCTCTGCAGCTGTCATGTCATTGCACTCAGTCAGCTGGAGGAAGAAAGGTTGTCAATGAAGGGTGTAGCTGGCAGATGTGCGATAATTGTTGTAGTGTTCCACCTTTGTCACTTATGAAAAATCACAAATTTCTGAAATCATTTTTGTAGATGAACCAGTTCAGAGAGAATTTTCTTTGCCACAGTTTTGTAATTTGGTCCTCAATTTAGAATTTTCCAACTTTCAGTATTTCATTGTCATGTTGTATTTTCAAGTAGGAACACTGTTTTACATACCTGTTTTTGAACATAACATTGATTTAAAACATTTTTATCAGGTTTTGCAAACAATTAGAGATATATAGACGGATAAGATTCTGATTTGCTTACCTATTTTCTTATTCTAAAAGGAATAAGAAAAAAAAATTTTTGTTCTTTTCAGACCTCCAAATTGACTGAGCAAGGAGAAGAGTCTGTGATAGAAGAAACTAACTGTACACAAATGGAAGAAAATGGATGTGAAGTCTCCAATTTATCTTGTTTGACAGATGATGCTATTTTTCAAGCTTGTGGCAAACGTACAGTTCATAAGTGAGTTCATATATTTGTGTGATCTAATTTGAAGTCTAGCAAGCATTTGTAAAGCACCAGTTACTAGAGTTTTTACCATGCTTGATAGCGTAATAGTGCATTTTCAAGTTACCACTATTAAAGACAAAACTTTCAGTAAAATAAATTTTTAATGCAAAATGACGTATCTACTTAGTTACCTACCATCTGACCGACCTGAAATGTACGAGTGATTTTTTTCTTGTCCTTAGTATTTGAGTACATATTTTTGTATGATAAAATCTTACATGCTACTTATAATGATGTGTAATTTTTCCAGAGGTGCTCGTCATGGTTTAAAATTAAGTGGGAAATTAGCTCGTTTAGCCCGACAAGAGGAGCAGTTGGTTGCAAAATTGCCAGGTAATACTAAACACAGTTGTTTTAAGATGTATAAGGATAGGAACTATCTACTTAGAGGATAAGAGCACTGATTTTCTAAATGCATTTTCAGCTTTCTATGTTACACCACATACACCCTCTCGATTTCACAGAGCAAAATTGATGCAAAATTCAGCTTTCAAAGTAGCAGAAACCTGGGAGTAAAATTGGGTTCTTGAATATTTCCTATTCCTGAAGATGTGCGACAAGTATTAATATGTTAATACTGCTGTATTAATATGTTAATACTGAATTTACAAATTAGTTTTAATGTATTCACTATTTGTAAAATAATTAAACCAAGGGTTGTAACATGAAGGCAATAAAATATTAATGCCTAAATTAATATTTATAAGATGTGAATGTGTTTATGTATTAAAATATTGTAAAATTAACATAGTATTCATTTGATAGCACAAAGTGTAATGAATGTATTGAATTAGCATTGTTGCGTGAATTTTATATTAAGAATTAAATTTTTTTATTAGTATTAGTAAGGGAGAGTAGTATCAAATTGCTCTTTCTGAATAAATTTCTGTGAATTTAAATTGCCTTTAGATGTATTTAAGTGAGCAGTTAGTTCTGTCAATGTACATTTTACCTTTCATCAAATGAGGTAGTTGTGATTTCGGGATATGCTGTATGTGGTCAAACCCTGATGATGAACCCTTATTTTTGACCTCTGCCGACTTCTGGAAATATCTGAAAGAGGCAAAAAGCCGGCAAATTTTCTACCTTTATTTGGTTTTCAGTGATTATGGTCCTGAAGCACAGGATTTATGAATTCATGTGCTGTTATGTTTCAAAGCTTTGTATATTTGACACATTGAGACCAAAATGGTCATGGTGGACCTAATATATTCAGAAATACTGCCTTTTAATATTTTACCTGACTTTTTTTATAGAATTTGAGGATATTATTACAAAAATCAGCATTGCAAAATAATAATCTGTTACGTTAAACTATTGCTTAAGCACCGCTCCATCGGAATCCCAGTGGCCTTGTGACAATGGCTGGCAGCTCCATTATTCAATCCCTAGGGGGTGTGAGAGTGAAGTCACTACTCATGCAAGTCTGCCAATATGCCCTACGCAAATTGCAACATAATCCAGTACATTGCCGTAGCCAGTTACGAGATGTCTGTTATCACTCCTGACAAATATGACTTGTTCCGAATGTAGCAACAGTCTATGACTATGAACAGTTCATTGTTACTTCGTTTATCACATGCTGTGTTTGGTTATAAAAGTGTGCTGTATACTAGTGTTCTTAGCACTTGATCCCAATGAGAAAATCTTGGTTTTTAAAATGTAATGCTATTATATGAATCCAAAATTTTGCGAGTGAAAGGATACACGTCACTTGTGACTGTGGATGATTTGGTGTGGAAGTCAGTAATTGTGGTGAAATCTTTGTGCTATTGAAATGCTATTAAAAGCAAACTGAAGTTCTCTCTCTTAATTCAAAACTCTTTCAAAAAATATTAATCAATAACCAATCAACATGAAATCAGCAAATCGGCCTCAAATTCAAAAGTTAGATTGAAATTGCTTTGTTTCATTTTTTTATGTATTTTTGTATTATTGTTTGTAACTCAACACACTAAATGAAAAATAATTGATTCTCATGGAAGATATAGTCAATATCTACTTCGCAAAATGGAATTTCTAATAAAATTTGGATATACACATTAGATATTGTGAACTATCCGGTTAATCTTTAATGTCATAATTGCATCCCTATTCCTACTAGACAGGAGACACCACAGCGGCAAATAGTCACTTAAAAGTGCATAATTCAAGTCAAGTTTGAGCTTAAATGGCTCACATTTGAGCAATTTCATTGTATAATTAGTCACCTTCAATTTAGTTGCATAATTTTTACATTAAAATATGTATGAATGTCTTATCCATAACAATCATGTGACATTCCTCTGGTGGCAAGTTAAGATGGTTCATTGCAACAGGAACATCTCCTTCCAACTGCAAAGCATTGCAACAAAACTGTTACCACTCCAGTCTCAGGCTGAAACAGATCCACACAGAACCATTCTGCTGTCACAACGTGTGACAGTGCTTGTTTGTCTTATGGTTTTCAGATAAAACCACACGATTCCCATTACAGGCACTGTGAAGTCATGGTGCTCGTGAAGCTGAGAGAATGATCAACTTATAGATTTTTATGATTATGTTATTCCTTGTAAACTATTGAAACAATGTGACATGCATAAATGCAAGCAAAAGTAAGGAAAAACAGGTTTGGTTTGGTTTGGTTTGGTTTGGTTTGGTTTGGTTTGGTTTGGTTTGGTTTAGTTTGGTTTNTTGATTATTAATGTCATTCTCTGACTTGTATTATTACTAGATGTGGAGAAAACAACATTGAACATTAAGTAAATTGGAAAAATACTCAAGAGTACCTTCTTTCAGAGAGAATGTTGTGATCCATAAAATCCTGTGCGAGTTATTTGGTTGTAGTTTGTTATATTCACCTTGTATTTATTCAGTCATTCACCTTCTAAATTTAAATTAATTACATACAAAATAAATACACACTTGTTGCAATGTTACATTGTTCAAATGTAGATAAAGACATGCTTGTGGCAACAAAACATTTCAGCGGAACAGAGTGCGACTGTTGCGACAAATTCGTTGAAACTGAACTGTTTATGGAATTGCTTAACAGCTGACCTGGAACCATTACAACAGCTCCACGACTGGATCTGTTTTGGTTACCTCATGCTGTGTGTGTATAAATTATTGGAAATTTTGAAATAGTGATTACATTTCACAGAAAATTTGGAAATGAAAGTAAGGGTAGTTAAGGAACCTTTAGAGTTAAGAAAATCATATATCAATCAACTTTTATTTACAAAAATTTGGACGAGCGATGGGAAATCCAACATCCCCTTTCTTGACAAATTTGATAAGACATAATTTTGAAACTTCTACAATCAAAGCTTTCCCATGGATGTTTAAGTATAATATGATGTGATGATGAAATTTTCTGCATTGTTAAAAGAAAAATTGTTGAGGATGTTCTTAAAATTGCTCAACATGTAAGAACAAACAACAAAATTCACTTTGGAAATTGAAACTTGGTTATTTAGCTTCTTTGGATGTGAGCATTCTTAACAATGGCATAAAATTTGAATTTGGAATTTATAGATAGGACAATTACATGAAGATATTTGGTTTTAATCCTGTGCAGCGTAAACATGCATTCATAAGTATAATCTCACACAGACTTGTGAATATGCTATCGAAACACATGAAATTCAAATTAGAGTATGATAACATTGTCAACATCACTAAAACTAATGGATTTTCCAAAGCTTTAGTAAGCAAAGATTAATTGAAAATCTACAAATGGTACAAAAGGTAACCACCTTAAAAAAGTTAAAAACATGAAACTTCCTTCAAAAAATTTACCCATCATAAATATCTTACCATAAAATGAAAGATGTAAAAATTACTTCGACACTTTAAAAAAATACTTAATATATAACCAATAATGTAAGCTAATTTCAAAGAAAAGGTGCCCCCTAATATTAGATCAGGGATAAACTTAATGAATTGTAAGGATTGTAATAAATTTTATATAGGACCAAGAATGGTGTTTGGACCGTCCATTATTTTTTCAATGATTTCTTAATTTCAGAGGGCGGTCCCATTCACACGTGGTGCAGGGTTAAGCCAAAGTGCAAAATAGAAGTAAACATACTAATTTTTTCATTCCTTTGTTTTGTGTTTGGTGTAGTTACAAATCTGTCTGAGACTTTTTTTTCAATGTATTGTGACTATTAAGATTGTTATGATTATTGACAGCAGAATGTTTGCCTCTTAGGGCTTAAGAAAGACAGTGGAAAATGCTTTTACAGAGTGGAAAATGCTAGTTGCTCAGTAAGACGAGTTGGAGATCAGCATAGGAAATTATGTAATATTTTGCATGTTTGAGATGGTTTATGGTGTCTTCTGGGAAATAGAGACGTGTTTTTCTGTTCATAAAACTCAGTGCTGGTATATTGTGGTGACACCTTTATTAGGTGCCAGAGAATAATGCTAAGAGGTGGTAGTATGTCTCAGATCAACTTGCTACTAACATTTTCAAAAACTTACTCATATAATGTTCACATTGTGGCTCTGTCAAAAGTATATATTTTTCTTAATTGTAACATTCTTTAGAGAATTTGTTAGGAGTTCTAATTGAAATTTCTGTAGTTAAGTAATATTAATATATCATTTCTCCTCTTAAATTGTTCATAATTTGCTTGCCTCTTTTACTTTGGAGTGTGTAGATATGTGAAATCAGTTTCTTGGTATTGAAATGTGTCTCTTTCTACTTTCTAGGACTGCAAGGAGTAGTAAATAATTGTAGTTTGCCAGAAGGATCTGAGAAGGATGGGAATATTGACACGAATAAGAACTCTGTCTCAAAGAAAATGAAAAAGAGAAAGAAAGACACTGAAAGTTATTTATTGGATGCACATTTTGGAACAAATTCTGCTCCTAGTAAGGCAGAGGAGGAGGAGAGGAGACAGAAGAAGAAGAAGAAGAAGAAGAGGAAAAAATACCAAGAACTCTGTTCAGAAACTGTGTGAAGAAGAAACTCCTGTTATCATAAGAAAAATTAAATCTTAATTTAGGAAAAGTGATTGTTTAAAAAAAAGGAGTAAAGAGAATATCTATGTGAAATGAATTTTCAATGGAGTTCATGTTAGGAATCTTGTTCTAAAAAATTGCAGATATTAGTGAAGATCAAGTAAGGACTGGTGAAAATATGTAAATGCAGTCCAAAGAGCAGATTTTGAGTGTTTAACCCCACCATCCAGAAAAAGGTATTCTGTCCTCGTCAAACATGAATTTAGTTAGTTGTAATTCTCTTTTGTTTAGTAAAGTTCAATATTTTCTCACCTAATACTGAGAGAATTGGTTGCATTTTGACTCTAGAAGATGTATTGTTGAGCATACTTCAATTTGTGTGTAAAAAATGTTTTAAAATTTGTTGCAAAAACAAGTTTGTACTTTAAGATGTTTTGAATTTAATGATATTTCTACTAAGTTTGACTTTTGCTTCTGAAATATTTTAATCATGAAAAATGATGTAAGAAGTCGTTGCAACAAGCATGCCAATTTTTGGAAATGATTGTTTACAATTACTTATTTCACTAACGAATCGTGATTGAACCTCTTATTACCTCTCCTAGATCCTTGTTTTAAAAATATTTCATTGTGTTAAGTAAAATAATAAAAAAAATAGTATGATTGAATTATTGCACGATGTCATTCATGTCGGTGAGAATATCATGATGAATTATGAAGTTTATTTGGAAGAAGGAAATAGGTCAAGATCTCTCTTCATTATAGGTAATGAACTTTTATAAGTAAAGGTAACTTAGGTTAATGTGAAATTGATTTAATGGCTAAGATTGTGAAATAGCTTGTATGGGAAAAACAAAATTTTTAGGTTTGTGATTTGAAGAAAATTTATAGATTCGGTTATGCAAACTGCTGAAAAATGTGCTGATGTTCATTTTAGCATCTGAAACCTGATTTGTATGAAGAGATGAAATCATTACATCTACAGAATCTTGTTGACTTAACTATTCGGTGTACTTTGCACATTCTCATGAACAAGGAGAACCCTGTAAATGTTGATTTATGCCAAGACACTAATCTGTTAGTTCATCAAAGCTATAGCAACAACTGCGAAGAATAGTATTGATCAGTCATTTCATCATGACCAATGATTGAGGCAAGAGCTTCCAGAAACCTGTTTTTCTTGTGAGTAATATTTAGTACAGTTTCAAGAGTTAAAATATTAGTAAACATACTCAGTTTCCCAGAGATCTTAATTTATTTTACAAGTTCTACTCTCTTGAAATGTGTCATGGGTATTATGTGAGATTAATATTAAGGTTTCATTGTACCTATCCCCTCCCAATTCTTACCTATCTGAAATGTGCTCAACAATTTTCAAGAGAATGGGTGGTGTAGTGGTTAACACCCCTGCAATCAAAGCAGGAGTCCTGGGTTCAATTCCCAGTTTGTCATCTTTTTTCACCTGGCTGAAAGTTATCACAATTTTCAAGAGCTTTTGGAAGGGCATAGTCTTAGAAGTGTAGATGCAAGGAAGTGTCAGAATGTTTTTCAACAAAGGTTTGCAGAATTTCATTGTTCCTGTTACTATTCACCTAGTTGTTTTGAAGGATTTATAAGCATACTTACAAACTAAAGCATTCTTAAAATCCATTATTCCTTATTTAAAATATGAGAGATCATTTATACATAAATTTGTGGAGGTAATGTTGGGTTTGGGCCTAACAATGTATGATACATGGTCTGTAATGTTATTTTGAGAGTTTGTGGTAATGTGGGACATTTCACTTGTTTGATAGGGTATCATTTATAGTTTTTTGATTATAAGGTCAAAAAAATCTTACATGCTGATATCATGTTATTGTTAATCCATTTAATTGTTTGAAATTTTCTCTTGTGAGATCTTCAAAAGGAGTAAAAACTGTTTTACTTTTGCGTGTAATGAGTACTAATTACTACTTGTTAAATTTAGATACTGTTTACAAGGTTTCTGTGTATTCAAAACCAGTGTTGGCCTGAGATGAAGAGGCTGTTTAATTTTAGAGTAAAATATATTGGGGAGGATATTATGCAAGACTTCCATTATACAGAACAAGTCAGTAAGAATGAATACCTCAAATATCTCCTAAAAGAAGAAAGACATTGAAGTGCAGTTTTCACTAAGATTAGTAAAGATGTGGGACTAAGTATTTAATATATTCAAGTGATGAGAGTATTTTTAGCTGTAGAGACATTAATGCTTTTATTGTTTTTTAAAATGGAAGTATGTATTTTTCTCTGCTACTTTAAAGTCCAAGAAAAGACAAATTCAGTGATACAACATTTAGTCAATTTGAACGATCAAGAATAGTGCAACATTGCTGTCAGTATTAATGTGTTTGGGGAAGCCAACAAAGCAAATGAGCATATTGTCAATGCACTGGATCACCTTGCTCCAAAGTGAAACAATGTAATTTCTTTCCCATTAATGGTACTCTAAAATGCTATAAAATCCTCATTGCTATTATGTCATTGTTAGTGTTCAAATTCAATAAATGTTGTTTATATTTGTATTTTATTGGGTTTCAAAGTGGCACTGTGAAAAGAAATAAAGTACCATTTGACAAATCAAGAACAGCATCAATATCTCTGCAGCTAATAAAACTGTAAGTCATGGGAATGTGTCAAATGATTGGCCCTGTGGCTTGAATTATCTTAGTGAAAACTACACTTTGATATCGTTATCCATTGAGGAGATAGAGGTATTCATTCTTATCAATTTACAATGTGTATACTTAAATGATCAAATTAATGAAATAAGTGTACATAAGTATACATATTTATTCTTGAATGTTCTTCCATTTGACATTAATGAGCCACCATTGCCTGACACTATTATTCTTTTTCAGTGTGTGTGTGGGGGGGTATTTTCAATTAATATTTATTTATTATGTTGTTGGCTATGGAGGAGAATGAAAATACTTGACTGCACTGTATTCTTTTTTTTTACGATGTATTCAGTTGTGATGAAACAAATACTTATCTAACATTAAGTGAATTTCAAGTTAAGACAGAAAGAATGATTCAATGAAGATTCTAATTGGACAAAAGTGTAGGATACTATTGAGTATCCTAAATTTTGTTTTTAAGGTTGGTAATTGCATATCCGATGTGTGAAATATAATTGTCAGAATGAGAGAGAGAGAATAATTCAATTGTTCATTGATGATTTAACAATTATTGCTATATTCATTATGAATACCTCACCTCTGCATTTCTGAAGTGACATTAGATGACATATACTTATTGTAAGACTGCTAGTAATAAGTGCACATATATTTTTTGGGAAATCTGCCAAAATTAGTTTATATTTTGCATTGTTGCATTCCTTCTATTAAATAAGCAATATTCATTTTTGATAGTTGTAATTACATTACTATTATAAAATATAAACATTTTTGATTCATTACCTTTTTTTTCATAATAGTTGGGATGTTGCAATTTATTTGTAAATTGTAAGAATTTTTCTGAATTATGGCCATACTTCAGATTGGTTCTTAATTTTTCTTTTTATCTGTAAATCGTTTTCTAATAAAAAGAAACCTCGAAAAACCGTGAATAAAAATAATCTGCATTAAAATGTGATTGTGTTTACAGTTCTAGTAAAATAAAGTTCATGCAAATGTCAATAGGTATATTCACATTAATATAGGAACATTCGTATTTTTTTACTTCTTTTTCGACACATTATTGCACGTGAAACATTTAAATCTTAACCAATTAAAATTTCAAGTAATGGGATAATAAGGACGGGATACGAAAAAGTAACATGTTGGTCATGTTTTATTACAATTAATTGTGCAAAAAAATGAAGTAATTACGATATAATGTGTCGATTGCATCAAACTTGATAGAAAACACCAGTATGATTTGAAACATTTTCCCTTTCGTCGTGTTAGAATCCCTATCCCTGACAGCGCCATGAAATGTCTTCGTTCAGTTGTTCTTGGCCACGCACACATGCGCACTCTGTGTTTCGTTTATAACGCCGATCGCTATCAGCCAATAGGAAACCAAGCGTGCTTTTCGAGGAAAAGTTATGGCGTCATCAACAGCCAATAGGACGCTCTAGAAATGACGTTATGTACAGGAATAGATGCTCTGACTCACAACTTAAAAGCAGAAACAGGCGAGATCGGAACAGAAGGACGGAGTGCGTGCAGTGGTTTGGTTCGGTCGTCGACGGGCTGCGCGTATTGATCGTGTGGAGACTTGCGTGAGCGGATTATTTTGTGGTAGCGTTGTTGTGAAGTGTGAAGTTGATGGTACGAAATTGCGCTTCTTTGAAAATGGACACTACTTTTTATGATGAATCGTTTCAAAGAGGAGGTGGTGACGTAAATCAGTTGAAGAGAACTATGAAACTGGATTTCAACCAAGCTTCAAGCATTGTGAAACGGCCCAAATACAACGCGGCAGTCACAGGTGCACCTGTTCTATCGTCTCCTGACTTAAACAAATTAAAACTAGGTTCACCGGAGCTGGAAAAGTTTTTCTTCGCTCAACAAAACGGTATAATGACTCCGACTCCAACGCAAATTTTGTTTCCTCGTACGGTCACAGAAGAACAGGAAATATATGCTCAGGGTTTCGTGCAGGCTCTGAATGAATTGCATACGAACGAGACCAGCCAGATGGGTGCCAACGGCTTGCAGGCCGTGGATGGGAGCGCTGCACCATCGACTGCAGTTACTTACACAACGCTGGAGCCACACGCGGCAGTGGGCGGGGCAGTCATCAGCCAGGCCTCTTCCTTTCCCGCTGGATACAGCCTTCTGTCGACGCAGGCGGATACCGTGATGGTGAAGGATGAACCCCAGACAGTACCCAGTCTGGGCAGTACGCCGCCCCTATCTCCTATCAACATGGAATGTCAGGAGAAGATAAAGTTGGAGCGAAAACGTCAACGGAACCGCATTGCCGCTTCCAAGTGCCGCCGACGCAAACTGGAGCGCATATCGCGGCTTGAGGACAAAGTGAAATTGCTGAAGGGTGAGAACTCGGAACTGGGCAGCGTGGTGCACAAGTTGAAGGAGCAGGTGTGCCAACTGAAGGAGCAAGTGATGGACCATGTCCACAGTGGCTGCCAGATCATGATGTCGACACAGTTCTGATGCGGCGACGCAGCTAGGATTGTGTTGATGGGCGCGGCGCGGCTGGCCGCGGGCGCCTACAGGACAAGCGTGAGACTTCGGTGGCGAGGGCGGCGCGGCGCCGTTCTGCGCCGTAGCGCGACGAGCCGCCAAACATACTGCATTCCTAGTTCGGACTCTGACATGTTGATCTGAGTCTAAGCTCTGTCAAGTGGGACAAAAAGGGGTCTTATTAATAAAGTGTTGTTATCCAGTGGGCTTTCTCAGTAACTGGGAAAGTCTATTTGGAGATATTTTTATTTTTCAAGATCACTTAGTTTTCCTATGAGTTAGATACATCTAGTCACAGCCGGGCTAATTCCTAAGGGCTGGTATATTGGACTGGACATATTTCAGGGCAGTTAGCAGATATTGTAAAAGAGATATTTATGAGGTACTCTCAACGTGCCATCTTTTATAGCAATTACAGATGACGTGGTTTGTTCAGTGACGCCCAAATTCTAGGGATGTGCTATGTCATCGCCCAATCCCCATTCTGTTAAGATAGTACGAATGTTAATGTATATTTTTCGCGAACTGTAAATTTCTCCTATAAGGGGCCTCGGTGGTCAGACAGCTGATCCCTCTGGGCGTCACTGGATATTGTCACGACAGTAAGTTATGCGGAGCAAGCTGGCTACTGCGCTTTTTTTTTCTTTTTTTTTTGTATATGTCATTGCAATTTTCTACTTCACTTATTGATCTACGATGTGTCACGAAAACACGTGTATATTGATCTTTTTTTATGAATTTTATTTTTCAATAAATAAACTTATTGTATCAATATTTTTGTTTATCCTGTGGCCTACCCCTTCCACTCTTTTAAAATGCTATGTACTTGGATATATTCAATGGGCCAAGTACTTCAGAAACTATTTCAAAATTAGAACATGCTAGGTTGACAAACTTGTACATATTTCAAACGTACGCGTAGTTTCCTAGGAAATATTGTTACCATGATGCAAACAGCATAAGTGTTAACTCAGGATCCTCCAAGTGAAGATTAAAATGGGTGGGAAAAGTTGCACGTGAATCTCGCGCATCTCTTCGCAGGTGGTCTTGCGACATGAGGGTGGCAGCGGAGCGCCTTGCCTTGGCCTCATTTTACGCCACGCCTGGCAGCCGCCCGCCCAGCAGTTCATGACATCTCGACACGCTTCGGAAGTATGAGTGAGGCACTAGGGTGTTCACTAGTCAAGATGGTGTTACTTACATTATCTCTCTAACAGTATCATTATATTTAACTATTTATCAATACCTTTGAAACTGAGATGATAGCAAAATCTTAAGACAATTGAACTGTGATTAGTTTCCTGATATCGTTTCTCATCCGTTTTTCATAGAGGGGTCACGTAACAAATATAATAATTACCAGCTAAATTTCTTATTGAGGTTATGAAACCGCTGATACTAGTTAAGCTTAAAATTATCATAATATGAAAGGGGGTTATTTTACGTTCATTTTGATTTGATTAAATATGTCCTGTTAGAAATTAACTATTCCTGCACAAATTGATTAAAAGAACAGGAATATCATACGAACTTTCTTCCATGAAGGGGAGAGAGATAGATTTTCTTCACTTTGATAATAAACTAGCGTTCCAAGGTAAGTTTTACTTAATTGTTGGATTTCGAGGTTTTGGGTTTGATTACATAAACTTAAATATATTCTGGATAGAATTTGTACTAATATTTTTTCATTGAACGTGAATTTTAAAGTGTGATTATTTTAAAAATTGAACCCATTGTGAATATGTTTTTGAGAATTTTTTTAAAAAAATGCCATTTACACCATTTCCAAGAAGCGGGTGACAGGTCACACAATTGAGTGTGTTAACTTATAGTTTTTGTATAAATGTAAATTAGGTAATTCATTCTTTAAATTAAAAATTTATTCCCTTGCCTGAAGTTGTTTTTATTCAATTATTCAGCAAATGTTTAAATTGTTTGTATGATTATTAAATCTTGCTGTACCTTCTTTCCATTTTGACTTGATCCACAATTCCCATTAATGTTTATTCATTTGAGTTGATCTGTATCTTAGTCTAGTATTTTTCCATGGCATTTCTCCATGAATTTAAATTTGAATTGAATAAGTTAAAATTTCTTGATTTCAATGATACTCAACAGAACATTTAAAATATTGATATTCTACAGTTGCCGGTGAAGAAAACCTAATTCCCAATGAAAGAGGATTTTTATCCAGAAAAAACTCTAAAAAATAATGTCCAAGTTGTTACACTGATTGAATGGAAAATTTTCACATGGTTGGTGAATGGCTATTTTTTATTATTAATGGGTATCTAGACAAATATTAAAATGTGTTTTTTGAAAAAAAAATTGGTAAACCAAAATTAAAGAGGAAGATGAAGGATTAAGTCTGTTAACATTTATATTTCTCTGTAATTCTCTGTGTATTTTGTACTAATTTAATTTTTCATTTTATGCCAATTGTTAAATTTTTGAGTTTGACACCTTATCATTGGTGTAGAAAATTTTGAAATAGGTTGAGTGAGAACAAAGACAAATTTGTTAATAATAATAATAATAATATTTTATTGAACCACATAGATGTTGACTTAATTTTCAAAATTAATTTTTGTAGGGTTTTGAAATTGAAGTGTCTATTTCAGGACACAACAAAATTCATTCCCCAATAGTTATGGACACAATTCCAGTGAGCCCTCAATCACTGGAGTTTCAATGCTGGCCAGTGCTTCATAATTTGTCAGAACTCACAATGTATATTAGATAGGTTGTAAATCTTTTGTCCACACCAAACTTGTAATCTCAGTAAATTGTCTCATTCTTTGTGAAACATAACTCCTTTAATTTTATTTTACCTTCACCAGCATCCCCATCTTAAGGGCTGAAGTGGTTGGAACATATGAATTTACATATTTTATGCTATTTTATATTATTATGCTATATATTACCTATATTCAAATGCACACCACGGTTTTTACTTGCTTACTAGTTCATATCCACTGCACCAGTTTATTTTTAAAGTTTGAAATTTAAGTTCAGTTATTATTTATTTTACTGTTAAAAAAGTTTAGGAGTATATTTACATTTCAATTTACATGTTTATATGATTCATTTGGAGGCCCCTTAAACAATGAGGCCCGGAGCAGACTACTCCCTCTACAACTGCCTAAGAACGAGCACTACTGTTCATAAAACTTACAAAAAAGTTTTTGACTAAAAAATGTTGTAATTATAATTATAAGTTAGTAGTTGGGAAGGTGCTTCAAAGATTATTTTGCTTTCAATCACCCAAGGTAGCACAATACTATTACCAAACCACTATGTGCACTTCTATAATCAGTAACACCATATTCCACGAGTGAGCCCTTACCTGTCGACCACATGCATTTGAACCTTTTCTTGTAGGATTAACTTATATATTTGTTTTATTTTTGTTTATATTTAGTTCATTTTTGGGTAAATTTTTTAAAACATGAGTCAAGAACTATGAATAACGGAGTGGTTTCAAGAAGAATGCAAACCAAGGCAAAATTTTAGAGGGTGTATTTCTTCTAGTAGTGGACAATGGGTTACAGGATGAAGGGTTGCAACTTTGTTAGGGGGAGGAAAGATCAGGGAGCTGAACTTCGTTAATTAGAATGCCTCAGTCTTGGAGTACTTTGAAGATATCCCTTTCCCAGTGGAATACATCAAGTAATCAAGAACTGCAAAAGAAAAGGAAACACCATTTATAATCATGCGCCACCTCTCCCGCTCACATAAGTCCTCGAAGTGTCCCCACTGAATCTTCAATCATGTAGTCACTTGCGCAGTTCTCTCTCTCTCTCTTTTTTCTTTTTTAAAACATAAAATTATGAATATAGTAATTGAGGAAGTGCAATACAAGGGATATTTCAAAATATTGAAAATAATGTCAGACACATCATTTCCTAAAAACTGACAATTGAAACGAAAACGCATATTTAAGTAATTCATATCTGTTGTCCAATTTGTTGCTGTCTTCTCGATGCAACCACAAATCCATTCACCATTTTTGTGTATTTTCTCAAGTACTTAATTCAATTGCTTGACGGACTAACCAAAAGTCGAAAAGTTAGAAGAGTTTCATATAAATTTGTAATAAACGATTTTCCGGTTTCGTGAACCCTCATCTGGCTTTAAATATGAAAATCCAAAACGGCATATTTACAATGGCAGCCTATTAAAATAAAGGGAAAATACATTAATGGAAGGGTTTTTATGGTCTAGTATGAATTTGGATAATACAGTAAAGTTTAAGAATTAAAAATGAATTAATACGAATCACCACAGACTCTGTGGAGGATATTGTGAGTACTAGTGGCATGAAGGTAAACAGTAAGGTGCAGAAGAAGGACTGACTTACTGAAGACTTAGACTAGAATGCGCATGCATAATACCCCATAATTTTTTAGTTTATCAGTTTTATGTAAAATAAAAAACTTACTCTTTTCTGTTCATTTTTATTTACAATTTACTGTTTTATCTACGCTGTAGTGTTGATCTTTCAACAAATGACTTACACATTATAACAGTTTTCAATTGTAAGTATTTAGTAGAAAGGTACAACTAAACTGCGTGAGTTTTATGTAACTTCTGCAATACATACAATCTGATAAAAACGTTACACCCCAGAAAATAAAAACTAGGGCCAAGAAAAGGAATAAGTCAAAATATTCATAACAAATGGATGGTAAATCACGCAGAAAGCGAAAAAGTTATAGTACACTGAATATTACACGAAAAACAGGCACTTAGGAGAAAATTCATAAAATTTTGAAATAAGCTTCAGAAAGTAGCCTTATTTACTGTTATAGACTCTCCCACGACTTTTTCGGAGCCACTTCCTAAATGCTACTTTTAACATGCATGCTTATGGTTTTGCTGTATTGTTGCGAAACTGGTTGGGGTTTTGCGAAAGATCTCTTGATGGAAAAATGCAGGACCGGCTTGTCTTTATAGATAACGAAGGCAGCTGCCTAGGGCGGAAACAATTAGGGCCGGAAAGGCTGGCGACTTGTTTATTGACGTTCAGTTTATCAATATTAACCAAAACGCACGTGCACCAGACGTTTAGGAAGAGAAGTTGAAGGTCATTCAGGATGTGTTTTGTTAATGCAAAGTAGGAATAACAATTATTCAGTTTGGAAACCCTCTACTCCGCCACGCCTCCGACTGGCATAACGTCTTCGAAAAGTCAAATACTGTTGTGGTATAGTTTTCTGCTGTGGGTAGTGACCACAGTGGTAGTGAACATGTAACAACAGTGGCGTTACTATCACAGGGCTTACTATCACGCTCGGTGCAAAGTGCCCCATGTCTTCGCGGGGTGACTTCGCGCGCGCGTGTGTGAGGGAGGGGGGGGGGAGGCATTCTGACTTCTTTGTACCTCGAGTTCCAATTAAGTTTCTAAAAATAAATATTTTCTTTTGTCGAATTTTGAATACTGATAGTCTCAAACAATGACGGAAATAATACAAAAGATTTTGGAATGAATTAAATTCACCGTAAAGCCACTACAAAAGAAGATGTGTCAAGGAACTAAGTATACTGGTCTGAAGGGTCGGTCCAAGGACTTTATTTGGTAGATGCGAGGTTTGCATTTGACACCCTCTACAACCTGTTTTTCCTACAATTTCCTGCAATTGAATATGAATATGAACATCGGTATTACAGGCCAATTTCGGTCTTTTACAACCATCCAGAACCGAGAAAACGTGCTAATTTGATAAGAATTTTTTATTTTTAAACTAGATCAACTTCATACTCGGATAAACCTTTAAACAATAAGTGTCTTTAGGTCGTATTAAAATTTGATTGTGATTGGACGAGCGGTTTTTAAGCAATGAATTTTCAAAATCAACATTCCGATTGAAAGAGTGGAAAAGTTTTTCTTTATAGCTGCAGTAAAATTTAAACAAGTTGCAGTAATTTTTTAATTTTTTTCTTTATACCTGCAGAATGATGTAAAGAAAATTTTGGTGTAACTCGTTTTTATGTGGTTAACGTTTTATTAATGCTCAAACTCGAGTATCAAGATGTTTTTTTACGACAGTAAGATGTTACTATAAAGTTTTATTAAAATTTTATTTTATTATTAAACTTTCGGAAATGTGCTAAAAAGAGTAGATTGATGCTCCAGTCATGAAAGATAGTGAGGGTTTCCACGTCCCCTTCCATTAAAACATTTTTAAATACATAAAATTTTCAAATTATGCTTACTATTTTGTTAGATGTATTTATCTAAAAATGTTTGATATATTTGTTCAACCTGATATGTAAATATAAACTTAGTTTACTGTATGTGTCTTGTGTATTTTATGAATCTGCTTATATTGTGTGACCACCCAAAGTCGGCCGCTGCCCCTCGGAAAGGGGCTGGGACGCAACTGTCAATACCTTTTTTGACTAATCAGGGGTACACTCCGAATATGTTTGACCGCGAGGTGCAATTGTCAGTCACCCGTCTGGAGAACCACATGTAACACCGGAAAGATGGAATACGACAATGATCCCGATGAATTTTGGAGAGTTGTCACGCATTAACAGTGCAGATGTGGACACAAGATCTATATTTACGTGACACTGACATTCAATTACAGAACATAAATGTATGTGGTCTCTGAGAGAACTACTATCATATAAAGCAGCGCTGTCCAGCTGAACTAGTGACCCGCGAACAATTTTTTACGGTCCACGAGTTCTAGTACATTTTACATTAAATTTTTCATCAAACGTTGGGGGGGGGGGCGGTAGAACTTGATGTATTAAATCTTTGCTACCAGAATAAATTTTTCACTTGATATGTCCGATGAGAGAAAATAGAAATTTGGGTTCGGAAGTTCCTCGTCATACATTACTATAATAATAAACTGTATTGTCAAAAAAGCAGTGGCAAACTGCGTATGACCACGTGGGGGGCAATAAACTAAGTTACTCTCCAGATTTAATATTTACAAAAGAAATTATTGAATAAATACTTACTGTTATCCATTGATTATTCAAAATAAATTGAAGATATTAGTGCAGTAAAAATTCGAGATTAATAAAACAAAAGTATTAATGACATTCGCGCCCAAGGAAAATCCACTACTACCCGGAGGAAAACCCGGGCCAAGATGCCAGGCTTCAGAGATGTACACAACCGTGCCAAGGTTGAGTAAAGTTAGAAATAAACTATTAAAAAACAAAAAGTAAAATCAACATGCATAAAAAATGAATTCAAACAGTCTCTAAGAGTACTATAACAATGGCGCGATAAAGTATAAGAGATATTAACATCACTTACATCATCCGAAGTCATGTGGAAAACAATATTTATTACGAAATTGAAACTCTCATTAACTTCTTTTATTAAAATCTATAAATTCTTTCAAATTATAGAAATAATAGCACATAAAAAAAGTTTTTAACTGCGGATTTGAAGAGATACCATTTATTTATATCTTTAGATTTTTGGGAAGGGAATTATACAAAATTATTCCTGAATGATAAGGGCCTCTTTGGCAGAGTTGTTGACTCGCCAGGACGATGAATATTAGTCTTATTACTAGTGTTGTGTTCGTGAACTAGACTATTTCTTCTAAAGCAGGGGTGGGATTTTAATAGTCCTGTCTTAACAAACACGACTACTTCATAAATGTATATGCAAGGGAGAGGGAGAATATTTAATTGTCTAAATACAGGTTTACATGATTTTCGGGGGTGAGATTTACATATAATCCGAATTATTCTATTTTGAATTCTAAAAGTTTGAATGCTGTGAGTGGATTGACCCCAGAAGATAATGCCGTACCGTAAATGAGAATATACATTTGCAATACATGCATGCAGCGAGAAACGTGTTGACTATCAATGTTGGCTAAAATTCGGAATGCATAGCATATTTTGCTTAGTTTGGAATTCACATTATCAATATGGCAATTCCATTTGAGGTTGTCCTGAATATGAAGTCCTAAAATTTTGTTATCTTGACTGATTTTATTTGGGTTCCGTTTAGCGAAAGGGATGTAGGAGGAAGAGATTTCGTTACACTATTGCGAAATGACATGGATATTGTTTTATCAGTATTAACAATAAGACAATTTGAATGAAACAAATTTGCGATGTCCTTTGGATTTGATAAAATTTTACCATCGTCTAATAGGGAAATGTTTTCTTGGAGATTTTCTGAAGGGGTTGTGTAATTCTTTATAATATTGCACTAGGTTTTAGTCCGGTGTTCAATTCTATTATCTGTCTGTCATTTTCCATTACTTTAGCTGCATAAGCTACTTTTCTCAGAATGGATTTATATTTACGGAAATAATCATGAAATTCGGGTGGTTGGTTATTGAGTTTTGAAAGATAATATGAATGACGTTTGTTTTTGGAAGAAATTCTAATCCCTTGAATTATCCATCTAATGTGATTGTTAACTTTAACTAACTTGTGTTTTATAGGAAAGCAAGAGTTGTAATACTTCAAGAATATTGAGAAAAAAAATACATTGAATTTATCATTGGTGCTTTCACATTTATATGTCATCCCACGTTTCCTGATGTAAAAGGGCGCTTTTTAAAAATTCTTAAATTTTTTTTCGTTAAACTGTCTAGTAATCTTGTAGAGGATATTTCTTGATTTTAATTTGTCTTCAGTAGTAAATATTTGGGCAAAGTGGTCATTACACCCCGGTTTAAATACTTGAGAAGTATATATGAGTATACTATTGACAATTATCTGGTCCAGCAATGTTTGAGATGAACTAGAGACGCGAGTAGGGTCGATTATCGTAGTAACAAGATTGAAGGAACAGATTAGTGAACCGATTCTTGTGATTGTGCGCGGAATCCGATTCACAGAGGAAATCAATGTTGAAATCGCCACAGATAACAATAGATTTCGTGTATTTCTGTGTTAGACGTTTTAATACGATTTCGAAATTCAGAAAAAATATTTCAAGATCTGATTGAGGAGGTCTGTAAATACCCAAAACTACAATGCCTTTATCGGTCAAATGAACTGCAGAGAGTTCGAAAATACCATCCGAGCAGTATTTCTCGTAACCTAACAGTGGGGAGGATAATATGTCATTTCTAACGTAGATACTTGTACCACCGTTAGGATGATTACCTTTGAAATTTGTCGACAGTGAAAACTAATTAAAGAATAATTTGGAGTAAAAGTACTTTTTATGTCATTATCAGAAAGTCAGTGCTCTGTTAGACATAACAAATGAAATGGATAGTCTAGTAAAAGATTTCGATATCTATTACTTTGTTGGAAAGCAGCTGAACATTATGATGTAAGATATTTATTTTATTTTTTCGAGGGATGCAATTGAATTCAGATGGTTGAGGAGAATTTGTTTTAATTTAATTTAAGAAAACATTTTATTACAACACTAAATATTAAAAATACTTTTCAAATAAAGAAATATACTATTTAATTTTTCTAGCGTCAAATACAAATTTATTGATGATAATCAAAATTTCGCGTTACAAATAAAGAAATATGACCCATTAATTTTATTCGTTCGGGCAACATTTTGCTTAACCCCATACCTTGCCGGCCCGATCAATCGAAACCCGCGGGCCGATGTTGGTCAGCTACGAGCAGGGTTGGAAATATTCTTATTCTTATGAATAAAAGATGATAAATTGAAAAAATCATTCGTTATTCTTCGTAGAAAAAATATCGAATAAAAAATTTTTTCTTTTATTTGACGAACTTTGAGTGACGAATAAAAAGTTATTCTTTCATTTCGACGTACATAAATGACAAATAAAAAGTCATTTGTTTATTCGACAAACTTTAAATAACGAATAACAAGTTACTTTTGTATTCGTCCAAATATGAATGACGAATAACAAGATATTCTTTCATTTACGTAAATAAATGACGAATAAAATGCTATTCTTTTATTTGAGCAATACTGATTGACGAATAACAAGTTATTTTTTTATTTGACACTTTTATTTGACTAATTACACTTTTTTGTTCTTGGTAGAATAAATGACAAATACGGTTATGCCTTTTTTTGCTGTAATGAATAACTAAGTCGACTGTGAATTGTGGTTACACTGTTCATAATAAGAATTAAATTATTATCTTAAGTATTCACTTACAAAACTAATAAATAATTATATTGTGCAATAAATGCTGATATTCTTAAGGTTAATTGAGGATTTATCTTAAAATAAAACAAAATATCACTGAAAAATGTCTACTGAAAATTTTATGACATGAGAATTTTATGAATATACGAATTAATTCTAATATAATACAGTTTCTTCAGATTGTCTCTAAGAAATACTGAATGAAAAATTATGAACAATTCGTAATAAAATTTAAATGATTGGAGTCAACATCTTAACTTCATATCATTTATCATGGCACATGAAAGCAGGAATTTATTGAAATTGTTTAAGTGATATAAAATGTTTACAAACAATTCAGAATGTATTAATGTACGTTCTACTTTTTAACGATCAAACCCTTATAAAGAACACCGTTTTAGAGTTAACTTTAGTATTTTAGAGATATTCTAAAGATTACAACTGTAACCAATCTTAGATACATTATTACACTACACTTTAATCTTAATCGTTAGATCAAGATGCGATGCCTTGGCCAGTTATTTCGTCGGTAATTATATTTCTGGGTTCCATTATGTCATGAGCTTCGCACGACACTGCGCGTTTGATACACACCACACCTTCAGATACTTTGTAAGAAACACTCTGCAGATTTCTTATTTACACACACATAAATACATAAAAGAAGTTTTGAAAGAAATTATTACAAATTAACAGAATTAAGAAGCAGTAAAGGTATGCAAAAGAGCGTAACCGAATATGATGAGTGAAAAGTCTCATAATGTCTACCAAGATAGAAACGAGACAATAAAAAAAAAGACTCTGTAAATATAAATAAATAAATACATTCCCACGACACAATATAATTTATATTATTACTTTTTTATTAATATTTACATATTGCTTGAAAATCATTCGCAGTGTAAGTGTTCTGTTCAAAACGAGCTATTCCTTGCAATACAAAAAGTATAGCCTTTTGTGTTATCAATTGTATGGGCTCTAATGACCTCAATGTTGACGAGCCCTAAAACCCCACAAAAAAAAGTTATCAATTGTAACAAGAATAAAAATACCAAAATAATAGAATATCACGTAATTTTTTATTTTATGCCAAGAATTTCTGCTCTTCCGCCTGCCCGTGACGGGGGTGAGAAATTGGGATTGTCCGGTGGTGGGATACTTGATTTCAAATCATTAATTATCTCGAGCGTGTGAGAGAAACATCCGATCGAGCAGAGTTTTAACCCACGTTCTAGAGTTCAGAGGTATTGTGGGAGAGGGGACGCTACCGGTAAACCACTGATGTCAGTAATGTTTCTCATATACGTAGTATATAAAAACGTTTACGATTAAATATCGAAAGCGAGATTTCGACGGATATATCCGTTTTGACGATCCTTGATTCTGAAAAAGAGTTTTTTTGGCATAACATTCGTCCGTCTATCCGTCTGTACGCAGCGATTATGAGTAAAAGAATGAATCAATTTAATTCGCATTTCGTATTTACGGTAGAATTTACTTGTTGTCGATGTTCGAGCTCTATTTTTTTTTACTTGAAAACAAAGAGTACATGAAGGTCAAAGTACTCTTTTGAATGTTTCTCAGAAACGGCTCCAACGATTTTGCTTAAATTTTCTGCACGTAGAACAATTAGTATGCATTACATCCGCATTAGCGGTATTTCGCTGGAAAGTTTGGTATAGACGCAGTAAAATAAATTCTGTCTGCTACACTTACACATTAGTTTTCTGTTTCAAGAAGCTTGAACACTATTTTGCAGTGTAAATGAACCAAGCAGACGTGGAATACAGTATTGGTAAACTGAAATGAAAGGATAAAATACGTAGAAGGATGGCAAACGCATTTCAGATAGGAAAAAACATCAATTTCTGTCTACAACGAAGTTACATTTGTAACACTTTTGCGATATTTCTAAGACTGATATGTCGCTAAATGTTTTGAAGTAATATTTTGAATATTTATTTTACTTTCAAATTTGAAATAAAAGGCAGTAATAACTTCATCTAGCGACTTTGAGCATGAATAGAGAACCGGAAGACGACCAAAATGTAGAGGACCACGCCAGAAATTACCTTTTCACAACAGAATTTTCTCTCACTCTATGCTGCGGACGAAGAAACGTATATGAGAAAGTATGTGCGATGGTTTTGCACCTCTAGTACAAAAATGTAATATTAAAAGAAAAAAACACTGACGTCCGTTATATTCATATATTGAAGAAATCGTGACTATTGCTAGAACCCTGTCTAATTACAAATGTCAAATTTTGACTGCTGAATTTATGGACTTCATGCATAAGAATGTAATATAATTTTGTTAAAATTCCCTCCCTATCCTAGTTTTGTGGATTTTGCGCAGAAATGGATGGGAATGTGATTGGACTGGCAATAAAATTTGGGAGAGAGAAAACAATGAAAAATTGAATGTTTCGTCGATAACCAAAACTAGTGGTGCAAAACCATTGCACATACTTTCTCATATACGTTTTTTCAGTCTGCACTAGAGAGCGACATTATATTAGGAGAGGGTTGATTTTAACATGTTACTTTACATTTTGGTCGACCTCATTTTACCCAATTTAAAAAGTTTATTAAGGAAATACTTTTACTAGCATTTATATAAAAGAATCCTAATATACAAATTCTGTTCTTTCGTTTTTTGGAGAGATAAGATAAGTAAGATTTATATTCTTGTTCAAAAGATATATTGTAAGAAATAATTAATTTTACATAATTAATTAAATTTCTTTGGATATAATACATAAGAATGTTTGCAGGCTAGCGGAGTTTTACCGCGACCATCAATGAAGGGTCATTTGGAGAAGGAAAGCGAGAGGCCTGGTTGAGAGGGTCGGTGTGAGCATCCTTGTTTTGAACAGCTATCGTAAATTTGGCAAGTGGAAGGGGGCAGTCCCTTACACACTTTCGTATTCGAAAAGCCAAAAGGAGACTGGAAAGGGGTAGAAAATAACGAACAGCGTACACGAAAGGTAAACAAAGATGGGACGGAGAGGTTCGTGGTTTTTGAAAACAAAGACAGGTCAGTTATGGAGTGACAAACGATGATCCGCGTACGCAGCCATAGTTAAAGGAAATGGAAAAATACCTAAAAGAAGGAATGGAGTTTTTAAATGTAAACATACAAACGAGGAAGGATGCTCGTGTTCTGAATAGTAATAAAAGTTAAAATTCTTGAGGGGGATAAAATACCGGAGGGTGAGAGTATAAGAGAAATAGAATAAACAAACCAAATTCCAGAGATGCTAAAAATCGAGTATTGCTATTTTAATAAATTTAAAAAGCTGTGCCTGGTTAACACCGCCGAAGGAATGCATTGAAAAAAGTGAAGCCTAGAGAGTTGGAAATTTCCTAAGAGCAAGGGTGGTGGTTGGTCAAAGACCAACGAACGTCACTAGACGTGTTACCAATGGGGATAACCCTACGTAAAGATGAATAAAATTTAATTGGACTAAGGAAGTCACGTGACTTTTAGGAAGAGGAGCACGTGAAGTTTCTGGAGACAGATTGGAATTGGAGGAAGGAGAGGGTGGAACTAGACAAGGTCGCTAGCCGCTCGAGCAGTAGGAAGGGCAACAGCTGTGAGGGACGGCGACGGGCATGAATGAATCCATGGCATGATGTGTGGGGCACTGACCTTACTTCCTGAGTTTTTTACGGTCAACACACCATCAGATAATAATGTTGGAAGCTACCAACTGGTCTTATGGTTACTTTGTGGAAGATTATGTCCAGCAATTTTAGAACTTAAAAGCCTTAGCCCAGAATTTTTGTTTTAATAATATTGAATTAATTTTGGAAGGGCAAATAAGAAAGGCATTAAATAAAATCATTGTATTCAATTTAAATGTTAGTGGTAGAAAAATGGGGTAATTGAATGATAATTGAACAGAAGAGAGGGAAATTGGCTATGAAAGGTGTATTGTATTGATTTTATAGATAGGGAGTTCATGTATTACTAGGTATAAGTTTTCTGTGTTATTCACTCTGTCTTTGAATAAATTGAACCAATGTTATTTCAAACTACAGAGTTTTCCTGTAAGGAACCCTGAGTGTCGTCCTCACCTCATTAAGGGGCCGAACCTAAATTACTGTACAAAAAAGTGGGGACTTTCAGTTAGCCGGAGCAGTCACCTAAGGCAAGGTTTTACCCACTGTACTGTTTAGTGGTGTGATTTAGTTACAATTAGCTTGCCCAATGTGGGGCTCGGTTTTTTGGGTCATACACTGTTATTTTCATTTTATCATCATTCAGTGATGTTGCAAGATAAATTTAGTAAAGTTGACCCACTATACCACCCCGTTTGTTTACAATATTTATTAATAAATATAAAGATAATTAGGATATTATTTACGCTAGGACAAAGCCCGCAGACCATCAATATGTTTATATAATTTAATTAAAAATTAAAGAGTTAATTGTTTTGCAATATGAAATTGCAAAATTATATTAATAAACATTAATCGTATTTATGATTAATTTCGGTTAAACAGGTGTTACTGTTTGTTTTATTTACTTCCTGTTATTTCGGAACGCTCCTTATCTATCTCGTCAAGGAATCCTGTGTTAAAATATATTGTTTACATTAATACTATTTTTAACGATTGAAACTGCTATGAAGCATTAAATTTAAAAAATAAACAAAAAGTTTCATCGCACCTTACATTCACGACAAAAACACCTAACCAAGTTAGTTCTTCAAACGATAAGTAATAATTTAAAATAACATCCTCACGCATCAAATAATATGCACAAATATTAAATATGACACACAGCATAAACAAATTAACAAGAACATTCGGCAAAAGGAGCAGCGGACACATCTGATACGTAAGCTTAAACAGCCAAATGATGCAGCATCACCAGATAAGAGGTTACAACTCGTGCGTACACGTCGGATGTGGGCAGAAGGTTACCGATACCAAAAAAAAACAAGATGCAGATATTCAACTGTTCTCATCAAAATTTCTACAAATATATACTCCTTGGATTCACACCATTGGCAAACTAAAGCTACGAGCCTTATGTGTGTTTACAATATTATATATATATNAATCTATTAATTATTAATTAGAGTAATGAGAACTACGACAAGCAAAATGTTTCGTATGCAAGCGGAATCGTAGCGGCGATTTGTGCTACGCAGCTGCGAGGGAAAGCGACCGCTGTGAAGGGCGCAGAGTTTCGTATTTTGTTGTTCGGAGGACGGTCATAAAAATTCAGCGATATGAAGAGTGTCTGAGTACTATGCATTTAGTTCTGGCTAGAAAGGGGAAGTAGGTAGAAAATGTGCTAACACATAATGGATGGCGTCGTTAGATTTAAACTGGGAAGCAACGAAAAATTACAAGAAGTATTTCGAAAGAGACAAGGTCAGCGTTAGTGGCAGATTTTGGGTTTTTGCAGCTGCAAGAGAAACTTATATCGTGGGTGTGGAGAGAGGCAGAAGCTCTGTACAAATTGAAAGGATGACAATAGATAGACCCAGAGAGCGTGGGTGTGAAGGGTCTCGACCCTCTGCCTTTGAGAATGGTCTGGGGACAGTTGACGTACACCACGTGGCAGTGACCGTTGGGCGTGCGTCGCAGAACGGTTGGCAACGGAGGCGCTGAAGACGAGAGAGTGGCAGTTAAAGGTTCGAATGTTTCCTAAATTTAGTTTTCTATTATTCTTAAAAAGCGTTAGATTAAAATTACGGAGAGGACGGTTGAAACAGATAACGCCGTTGAAGAGAGGAAATTTTATGGGAAGGAACGTTCTGAGTGGCTAGAAACAAGCACTTGTCGTTCTAAACTCAACCAATCACAACTCAACGGGAAGTGACGATTTAACGCGATAGGCAAAAATAGGCACATGGTTTGTAAAAATGTATAAACTCACGTTAGCTTCTGACGGACAGTGAAGAACGAGTTGATAAAAATATGACGCAGCGACGCTTCGAGAGAATTAGACGAGTATTTTCGAGTACATTCGTTCAGATTCGAGTAGAACATTCGGAATCATTCCGAGATTCAATGGTTCCGAGATCACCTCGAGATTTTTTTCATTTTTCTTTATATATAGGACTTGAAGTTTTGGACAAGTTACTTTTAATTGATAACTTGATCTTATTCCAAATTATGCAGAGTTGTCAAAGTTACCAACTTTAGTAATCTATCCGAGAACAAGTCGGAGATAAAATGTTTTGTTTTGTAACAAGTGGCGATTGTAAAAACTTTTTAATCGCGTTGCACCAAGTTGAATGAACTCTCCCTGTAAAAGAACTGTATTATGACGGTGAAGTTCCGAGAACGAGAAACTCTAGGCAGGCGCGGCAACTTCCACAGAAGACTGATTTTGAACGCTGGATGGGCGACGAGGAGGTACGAGAGAGAACGTACCGCACGAGCCGATGCTAATTAATGCCATTCCAGTCTTCACCTATGCTTTTAGACTGATCTTATCATCAATGAAAAGGTAACCTGAGAATACTGGCTGCGACCAGTAGTAGATATTCAATTGGCGGCGAGAAGATCTAGTGTAACGAACCGGAATAGCAATGGCCCACGTTCAGAACTTTTGTGATTGTATTCTTAACGAGGGCAGAAAGAAGAATGAGCAGTAATGATGGCTTTCTAAATTGAATTAATGTTTATGCTGTAATTAACTGGTAATAATTAATACCAGAAATTCTTTTCAAAATTGCATGTCAAAGTTGTGTGTGATAAGTGTGATTTTTGGTGGTTTGTGCATGGTACTGTTAATTAGAAATGCATAAGGGATAATTAAGTCAATTTTATTTTCTGATTGTTTTCCTAAATGTTCCTCGAGAACTCTGAATGTAAATCAGCAAGTAACTAATCGCCACTTAAGTCCAAAAGAATTCCGAAAAATCAAAAGTAATCTGAAGTAATGTAAAGTAATGTAAAGTAATGATCTAAAGTACTGAAGGACAAGTCGTCATAACCTAGCGATCTAGTAATGATCAAGTAATACTCAAGTCATAATGACCAAGAAGTCTCACGAAGTGATGATCTCTAGTACTGTCGCTCTAATAATAATAATAATAATCTCAATCAATGACTGAAGAATTTTATAATAATCTCTGCGACTCTGTGCACTCCATTTTATAAGCCTCATTCATTCTTCTACTAGAAACTTTAAACATTGTTGACGCCCTCACCTCTCTCACGTGATCTCAAGAGCCAATGATCTAGTTTCACATACTCCACGCGGAGTCCCCTTGATTGGCTAACAATCAATGACGTAGGTTACGTTTCTGACGAATCATGTCACCCTGTTTGAAACAACACCATGCCGAAAAACATCTCGCCCTTCGCTTCTAGAGAGTCTCCTGCGTCGTTTCGAGCCCCCAAGCGGCATTTTCTTTTGTTGATTGATATTTGTCGACCGTCAAAAGAAACTCTTAGTTTTGGCGAGTTTGAACTCGTCCACATGTTCATAATTACTATCCCATTTTTCGGAAGTATCTTCTTTTGTTAGGGTAGTGCGTCGTCTTACGTTTGAGTGCCTAGCGCCGCCTTGTCTTTGATCCATTGAATTCGCACCCTCTTCAAATAACAAAATTTAATAATCTTGTGTTTCGGAGTTGGGGGTCGCTTTGAAACTGCTGCCTTCAACTTTCACTTCTTACACCCACATCCTCTATTAAATGAAGACACAAGAGATCCTTGGTTAAATTTTGTTTATTTTCCTATTATGTGGGTCACGTCTATTTTTTCCGTTATGTGAGAGCGACAACGCTAACCGTCTCTCTTTGAATTTTGCCGCCCCGACTTCCACACTTTTGCTGAGTACTTTCACCGCGGCTTCTACTTAATTCTGAATGTATTTCCAAATATATTATTTGTTGTGGGTACCCGCAGCGTACCACGCGCAACCGTCTCTCTTTGAAGTAGATATTTACTACACTACATTCCCAGTTTTCTGAGAAAAGCCGCCCTTTCATTGTCCAACGGAAAATAGCGTCCCTGTGTCGGTGCGTCGTGCGAACTGATGCACGCTCCGCCACCATCGCCTCCCTCAACGGCGGGTATTTGAACTATTAATCAA
>NNCF01125831.1:97063-130499 GCA_002313205.1 Laupala kohalensis
TATAAGTAATAAATGCAAGAAAAAAACAATATTTAAAAATTACATGATAGTGTAATAAACAATAACTAACATTTTCGTTGGGCTCAAAGCCAATAATTTAACAAATTACTGAAATTATTTTACTGCGACTATACCAAACTTTCAAGCGAAATACAGTTAATGCGGATGTAATGCATACTAATTGTTCTTTACATACAGAAAATTTAAGCAAAATCGTTTCAGCCGTTTTTGAGAAGCATTCAAAAGAGTACTTTGACCTTCTTGTGATGAACCCTTTGTTTCAAAGTAAAAAAATNTATCGTAAATACGAATTGTGAATGAAATTGATTCATCCATTTTCTCAGAATCGTTGCGCACAGACTGACAGACAAGCGGACGGACGTTATGCCAAATACCACTTTTTCGAAATCAGAGGTCTCCAAAACGGATATTTCCGCAAAAATCTCGATTTCGAATTTTTTTTCGATTACAATACTTTTTATGTACTACGTATATAAAAAAGTAAAATTGGAATATTTCATTTTAACATTTTCTATTTGACCATACAAAAGCATATTTTGTGCCTAGAATATAAATTTGTTTCCCGTTTGACAATTTCGAAGCAATTTTCTTTTTGTCACTAAGAGGACTTGCATAATTTTGCTCTTACCAATGCGCGAATTTTACGACTGTTTCCAATTTTTATTCATTTTAGTCTTCAAAGAATGCGAATATATATATATTTTTATTTTAACTCTCTCTTTCAAAAAATGCAAATTTAGAAAATATTGGAAAAGAAACGGAATAAAATTTGCCTGGTTGGTTGTAAAATTACGCACAACAAATTTAAAATGATGAAAAATAAACATATTTTCCAACCTCGCCTTTTCAATATTTTATTTCTCGATCAAAATGGTTCCATGGTTATTTCAGATTATAAATGAAAAATAGAAAGTTTTGTTCAAGTTACCTCCCTCACGAAAAATTAGTAACTGTCGTTAAAAACGTGAACAAAACATTTTACTATACATAATATATATTTAATATGTATGATATATATGAAAGCGTATTAAAAGTTTGCAAAACACTATCGTTTGAACCCAATCTGTTACCAAATCTCTTGAAATGACTCATCCTTTACATATTTGAAGAACAAGAAAAACTTGAAAAATGAGGTTCGAAATGGAGAAGAAATTCACACATAGACTAAAAAAATTCACTTTTCAAATATTTCGTGAAACTTTGTAAAACAATAAATATCGTACAAAGTGCGTGCGCCAAAGGTGAACCATGCTTTCAGGGGGACAGTTTCTTCTATTCTACTATGAGTTGATCTACCATTATGTTACGTGTCAGCATATACTCTGTCTCTTANGAACGTAGTTGCATTCTATCGGTATTTTGACATGTCTAGGACGTATGGTGTGCAAACTACTGATCGTTTGGAGGTGTAATGCTGTATGTTGTAAATTCCTCATTGTTTGTAATAATACGTCCAAATATGCATTATCGAATGCTCCTCTCATTTCCTAAATATTATGTCCCTGTAACATCAGGACCAGTGCAGTCTATCGATTTGTGAAATATTAACATTTTCAAGCATTTTGCTAGCCGGAAATTCCTAAGGAGATTATGGGACGGGCCAGTCGCCGCCAAATAAGGAAAAGTAACCGGCACTAAGCCTTCCCTTCATTGTGTAAGTGCCGAACTGTTTCCATGTACTTCTGACAATTGAGTAGGAATGCCCTCAGAAGAATGTTGCAGAAGCGCGTGACCAGTGTGAATGGAATATTTCCACAGGATGCAAAAATAATGGCCCTCCCGAGAAGGACGCTGGCATATCGGTAAAGACGCAATGTTCTCAGAAGCTGAGGTATGACCAAGATGATGCAGAGTGCTCAGTGCGTTAGCGAAGGCGTGATCACGTGACCTCCGCTTCCGTATATATTGGGGGGATTGAAGATCCTCAGAGACTTTCAGACTGAGATTTCTGCGGAGTGTTAGGAAGTTCCCGGGCACTGAGATGTGACCTGGTTAGTATTGGTCGTCAGACCACTGAGAATTGCTGCGGTAATTCATTTACATTGCTAATAGGCGAGAATGACGTAACTTGGAACAGTTAGTTTTTTCGGGATAGGAACTTGTAAATTTTGAGATTCGGATGATCTGGGTAGATTTCCAAATTAATTGATAACACCAGTATTAATTTCTGTGTGTAATTGTTGCTTTCAGATAGCAATAACTCTGTAATAACAAATTCAAACTTGTATTTATGATTTGAGAGTTCGTTCAAATTTGTAAATACGCAGATATCAATTTAACTTGTATTAAAGGAATATTTTATTGTTATTACACGTGTATATGATTGCTTGGGAAACCAAGCTGGTGGCAGCGAACTCTACCATAAAGGTTGTGGTTTATGGTTGAATCCCGCTTGTACCCAAAAAATACCTACATCTCATCTGGGCTTGTGGTGTGGTGTAACAGTCCCCTCTCGTGATTTCAGATCATCTAACAGTCGAAGTACAGCATCTTCTGTGCCCGTCTCTTTCTTAAAACGTAATGTATATTATCCCACTTTCCTTACCGTTCCAAATAATCCATTAGCCTTTTTATGATTTATTTATCAAATATCTTCCCCTGGGAGGGCACCAGAGGTATCCATACGACTCTGGTTTGCTTGGGTTCCTTGTAATATCTTTCATTCATGATATTACTTTCAGAATTTCCATACATCTGGAAGACATCCCTTTTGTGCAAACATTATATTTCATCCTATTATTTTATATAGATTATATAGATCATCCAATTTTCTCTTCCTTCATCATCTCTTCCATAGCTCACTTCCTCACTGTCCTCACCTACTTTATCTCCAAGTACGATTCTCAGTATTCTATCTCCTATCCCTTCCATGTTCACAGATGTCATCTCTTGTCCATATTTCTACCCCATATCTCCATCCTTCTCACAATATTCACTGCTTATTTGAATCGGACTTTTCTAACATGCTTTTCACTTTTAAAGTTTCCCAACCCATATTCTTCACCGCCTTCACATCTATCTTAAACTCTATCTGCTTATCTATGTATCTTCTGAACACTTCTGCTTCATCCATGCTCTTCTGTCTCCTCTTCGATAATTCCCTTGGCAACTTATTATTGTCTTCCTTAAGAACCCCGTGAATCATATCCGTCCGCTTCTCCTTGTTTGTTCCACCTCGCACTCTCTGCATTCCTTAAGTAAATTGAGTCGAATCGGGTTCAATTCATAAAGAACACCATCTTTTATATCAGCAAGTTTTATTACACAAAACTCAATGTCAACTACAAACTCAGTACATCCAAGAACAGCCAAGAACAACAACTCCTAACCTCACAAGTCCCCCTCGATAGTTGCGTAGTCGAACCTCAACAGTCGACCTCAACTCGAACCTGTGTTCTAAATGGTCGAGGACACAGATCTCCAACATCCCCCATTTAAGATGTGCCCCACATGATTTTTAATCTTTGAAACGCGCAGGTATGAAGATCTTCCTCCCAGAACGAGTTATTACTGGGTTTGTAGCTGTAGGTGTTGCAGCCGATCCAGGATGGGACTTTTAGGCTACAAATTTAGCTGGTGGCGGAACCATGGTCTTCGCTGGAGAATCCGCTGACGTTGGTGTCCGTGGTGCCTGAGGTGAAAACCCCATCGGGTTCATGGCAGTCTGCGAGGAGTCTGGGGTCTCGGGCTGCTCGTCTGAGCTATTGGCCGGAACAGGCTCCTGGCGTGTTGTCGCCGGCAGATATGAGGGGATGACACCATCCTCGCGATCTGAATCCTATCTCCCCTTCAAATATGGTGCCGGTATTAGATGGATCCTATTTCGTCGAATAGTTCTCTTGAATGTCAGGACCAGGAAGGAGCGAGGCTCGTCGAGAGTTTTTAGAACACGCCCATGGCCCCGAAAGTCGGTGATCCATACGATCTCCCCTTCTTTGAGAGGTGAAAGATCTTTAACCCGGTGCCACTTGTCATAAGTGGTTTTATACGTCTGATATTCCTGTTCCTTCTGACGAAATTCATTGTTGTTTGTTCGATTCCACACGGGAATTGCAGGAAGATTGTTCCTCAAATTCCGAGCAAACATAAGTTCAGTAGGGCTGAAACCTGTCTCCAAGGGTGTTGTGCGGTGGATGAGAAGCGCGAGCTTCCCCTTGCCCTTGTTCTTAGAAGGTTCTTAGCCGTCTTCACAGCTGCCTCTGCTGAACCATTGACTTGAATGTGATGAGGGCTGCTCCTCAACGTGGTGAAACCCCACTCATCAGCAAATTGCTTAAATTCAGAAGATTCTAAGTGAGAAAATTGAGTCCCACTGTCGGAAAAAACGCATACGAGAATTCTGTATCTGGAGAAACTGTTTTTGTATGTCTGAATTATGCCAGAGCTTCGCATGCGCGTCAGTTGTTCAACTTCGAAAAATCGTGAATAATGATCCACTATCAAAAGATGCCACTTGTCAGCCAACTGGAAAATATCAATGAGAATATTTTACCAAGGATTGTCTTGTATCGTGGAATCAATGGCTCATGGAGGTTAGACGAATTCTGGATGCAAATTGGAGAGGATTTTGTTTTGTCCTCAATTTGTCGTGATAATCCAGGCCACCACATGGTCCTTTGAACCTGTCGGCGCGTCTTGGCGATTCCCTGATGATCACAATGCAATCGTTCAAGTATTGCTGGTCGCGGAGCAGATGGGATGATCATTCGACACCCTCGAAGCAACAACCCATTATCAGCTCAAATCCTCCCAAATACTGTGAAATTCTTTCAGTTTTACCGGGATTTCTCACTTGTTAGGCCGCTCTCCTTCGATGAGTGTCTTCAGTTGAGAGCATGCGGAATCTCTCATTCGTGAATTAATGACTTTTAAGACGTTCCCGTCCGAAGTATTGATGCTAACCAAGCTGACACGATGGACGTAAGCATCAACTTGCTCTTCCAGTTCATTGTCGTTGTCTGCTGGCATAGGTTTTCTAGACAATGCATCCGCAATGAACATGTTTTTCCCCGGTGTATATGTGATGTCAAAGTCGTAGAGCATCATTCGCATTCAAAATCGATGCAACCTTGGAGTCAGATAGTCGAGATGCTTTGTTTTGAAGATTTGCAAGAGCGGTTTGTGATCTTTCAATCAAGTATTTCTTCCCAAGAAGGAAACATTTCAGCCGATCACTTGTCCACGTCAAAACTACGGCTTCCCTCTCAATGTTTACATAGATTCTGTCAGCATATGTGAGAGTGCGTGAGATGTACGCAACAGGTTGCTTGCAGACTCCCTCCAACTGAAGCAGAACTGTCCCCAGGCCCTGAGTCGAAGCATCGCACGACAAGATCGTATCCTTTGGAGAATCAAATATTGCCAGGCATGGCGACGAAGTAAGAATCTCATCTTATATAAACCCCTATGTGTAACTCACTCATCTAGTAATCAGAAGTAAATGGTACTTGTACTAGTCGTACAAGCATGAATCTTGGTTCATCTCGTAGCTGGAGAATGGCAATGAATGTTAAAATTCCGAAAATTTGACATTAATTTTTAAGTACATTTTTCTGATTTAATATTATGTAAATCTCACGAACATTAGCTTGTGGATGTGCCATGCAAACTTGTCACAGCCACCTCGAATGTTTTGTTTTTTACAAAAATGTTGTAAGTGCAATGGCGGCGAAAGGTAGAAGGATCGTATTGGGATTTTAATCAAAGGATAGTGCAAGTTATTTAAGGTTTTATAGACGTGTTAAACTATTGTGTAGTATATGTGTTAGATTGTTTTGTATCTTTGTGCAAAAATAAATAGACAAATATCCGATTTTTGAGAATATATTTGAAACGGCATGTGAATAATAACAATGACTAATTGTCAATCGTAATTGTAGTTAATTTGTCGAAATCACATTTATTTATTAAAATGTCGTATGCGTTTTTCTGAATGATTTGTCAGGTACGTATTTGTATTTTATTTATATTGCAACTATGTTAATTATTTCCATTTCCAAAGAGTGTTTTTTAATACGTGAGATACTTATAAGGAATATATTATTTTCCTACACATGTTTGAATAACTTTGTAGAATGTATTGAAATTTGTTTTACAATTTTTAAAAGTGCAAAAACTATTATCATTGTAAATTATACCGTGTTTTCATTTTATCAATATGACATGTACGCAACAGGCGGGGGTAGTTTGTATAGATTCCTTGATTCATTTCTAAAGTTTGTTTACGTTCGAAAAGAATGAAGTTTTAGGCAAGAAACATTTTTACCATATAAAAGAATGTTTGGTTAGATTCATATTTCACTGCTGTTTTTTATATATACGTTTCTACATGAAACGTATATTTTAATTTATCTAAGAAATTTTACTATGGCGGTATCTCTTACAATACGTCCAACAACAGACCGTATTTACATTTTAGTTTTAATTTGAATCGATTCATTGATTCTTTTCAAAAGTTTGTTCACATTCTTAAAGAATAACATTTTAGGCATGAAATAATAATTTTTACCACGTTAAAGAATGGTTAGTTAATTTTATATTACAAAACAGAGACCTATGTTCTACTAGAATCGTACTTATACATTTTTCCAATAAAATTCACTATTTCTGAAACACTCATATTACGGCCAACAATGGACCGCATTTTATCTTCATTTCAAAAACACTTAGTGAAATACAGTAAATGTATTTTTGTTTATGTATGTAACTTTTAAGACTCAATGATAAAAAAATTTAGTCATATTTCAACGCACTTCGTGAAAAAGAAAAAATCTATCATATCTCGTTTATACGTATCATTGTAAATTAGTAGTTTTACTCTTTGCATCTTTAACATTAGGTGGCCAATTGTTTATTTCACACTAGCGTTAGAAATATCGTTTGTCTCATAGATATATAGCAATAAAATATAAAATTCAAAAAATTCGAGATTATTATTTTTTAAGTAAATTTTTCGGCGAATTAATATTTTACGCGAAGCAAACGAGCACGAACTTGTAAATGTGCCATGTAAATATGCCAAGCCAAAGCCCCTTCCATAACAAAGAACTAGTATGACGGCGAACGGCAGATTCTATCGCAAAGGTTTTATTATAAATAGTGAAAGTTATTTAAGGTTTAATAGAAGTGTTAAAAGTATTCTTTAATTTTAAAAACAGTTTATAATAAACACCATATACGTTAAATAGCTTTATATCTTTGTGCAAATAAAATAAGAAAAATGGATATTTGTGGACATATTTGAAACAGGATCTGAAGAATAACAACAATTAAGTTGGAAACGTAATCGCAGGAAATTTGTATTCGTCGAAATAACATTTATTCATGAATATGTCGTATGTATTTTTGTGAATATTTGCGAAGGTACGTATTTGTATTATATTTACATTGCAAATATACGTTGTCAAAATGTCTTTGAATTTTTTTGTCGTTTTGAGATTGAAATTCGTTTTACGATCTTTAAAAGTGAAATTTCTAAGTTTATAATAAATTGTAGCGTGTTTTAATATTTTCAATAAGACATGGACAAGCTAATTTATCCATACAGCATGCCGTTAAAATATGAATCGATTCATTGATTCGTATCAAATGTTTGTTTACGTTTTAAAGGAGTTACGTTTTAGGCAAGAAACAATAATTTATACTATGTAAAATTATGTTAGGTTATTTTGTATTTTAAAACAATGTTTTATGATCTACTTTATACGTATTTATAAATTTTTCAAAAAAATACACAATTTTTGAATCTTTTACAATACGTCCAATAATGAACCGTATTTGCATTTCACGTCATTGCAAAGACATTTAGCGAAAAACTGTGAGTATATTATGCTTCAATTGTGTAATTTTTAAGGCTCCATTAGATACAAATTTTTAGATTATGTTCAATGTTTCTCGTGAAAGAGAAATTTTATCAGACATTTGTCTTTTATAGGTATCAATATAAGTTAGTTGCTTTACTCCTTGAAACTTCTGTATGCAGATGGCCCATTTGTTTACTCCTTGAATATAGTTAGCCAGTAGCATTACGACTCAAGGAATAATATATCGATATTCAAAAAAATTATGTTGTGTGTTTATCGAGAATTTTTGTCGATTTATTCTTTAATTTCGTACATGTGTTTAAGTTTCTTTACTATTTAATTACTAATTAAAAGAGAATGAATATATCACATGACTCGAAATTTCACATTAATATTTTTTGAAAGGACATTGTTTCCCAGCCTCGACAAATTAAGGTGCGTACGATAGGTACGAGAAATTAAGGTGCGTAGTAGATCTTTACTTCTTGTGGATACTTGCGTTTTGTAACAACTTGACACCTTGAGTTCCTTTTAACTGTTGATATATATAGACTTCGCGGTGAATCATTTTAATCTAGCAATAAGGTTTCTTCCTCTGGATGCCTTAGCACGGGCGCAGCCCGCTATTTGGGGGTCTGTTGGCGAGCAAGGCGAGTGTAGTTCACAGAGACTTCTGGTATGTAGGCGGAATCTCCCGAGTCGTCAGACTCTTCTTCTACCTCTCTAACCATCTTCTGCCTGGCACAGCACCGGATGTAGTGTCCAGTTGCAAAGCACCGACCACATCGTGCTTTCATTGCAGGACAATCATAGTAGTTATCATGCCAATCATGGCCACATCTGTTACATTTTTTTCATAGATTTATTCTTTATCTCACTTTTGGCAACGCTGGAGTCTTGGAAGTCTTCTTTTTGGCGCCGCAGTTCCTCGTATTGTATGAGGGACGTAAGAGTTTTTTTCTAGGGTCAGCTGGGAGTCGAGCTGCAGCCTATCACTGATGGTTGAATCTTTCATACCTACTATCAGTACTAGAAGAACCATATCGTCAATGAGCTCTCCCCAGTTACAGGTTTCCGCCAAACTGTGTAGGTCTGTTATAAATTTTTCAGCTGAATCAGCTCCCTGTCGGTGTCTTAGGAACTTGGCTCTCTCATGTATAATATTCCTCTTGGGAATAAAATATTCGTCGAATTTTCTCAGAGTATCTCCAAGTGTTAAAGATGTAGGGACAAATGAATCGAAAATATCCTCAACCCTGGAACCCATCGTAAACAATATCACGTCGATCTGTCGAGCATGAGGTGTACTGTCCAGCCCGCATCCCTTCCTGTAGCGTTGTAAACGTTTTTTCCAAGTGTCCCACTCGTTCGACACAAACGAAAATGCCTCAGGCGACGGCAACGTCAAATTAACCATTTGAACAGGAGTAAAATTCGCGCTTGGATTCGTTGGAACCTCCGCCGATCCTGGTGTAACGACCACTGATCCCGTTGGATCAACTGCGTTTGCGTCGAGAGGGTCATCGCCTTTCTCTTACCGCCTTGACCGTGAAGTTGGTCCACGGCTATTCCACACCAAAGCTGATTCCGAAATCGCTAACACCCGACTGATACACAACACACGTCCGTTTTGAGCTGCGTCGAACCCGACTTCAAAACTCGCATACAGTCATAAAAAGTTAAATCGCTGCCACCATGTTTTGTTCTGCTCGGACAAATTATAGCTGGATTAGTCGGGTTTGGTTCATAAAGAACACCATCTTTTATATCAGCAAGTTTTATTACACAAAACTCAATGTCAACTATAAACTCAGAATATCCAAGAACAACAACTCCTAACCTCGACAGTTCCATAGTCGAACCTCAATAGACGAACTCAACTCGAACCTGTGTTCTCAATGGTCGAGGACACAGGTTTCAAACAACAACAGTATTATTAAGTTTCAACATTCAACAAGTTATTAAACACATAGATTATACGAAAATAACACGATATCATTATTCCACTCACCTGTGTGTCGTTGTAATCAACTAGGAACATGAAGAATACTACTTCATAGTTACACTACAACTTTCTAGCTGAGATAAGTAACTGATTTAGTAGTGTCAGCAGGAGATATTGAGCAGAATATGATCTTAAACCATTGGATTTAATATTTCCAGGTATTAATACGCTTTTAACCACTTGATTTCTTATTTTTAGAGTTTCAAATCGGGAATCTCTGAGTTGGGTAGGGTCATGGAATTTAGTCGGCTTATCTTAAATAATTAGATGTTAACATTATTCAGGGTACTAAATGAATTCTGCTTCAGAGAATGAGTATCCATACACGTGAGTTTAGGAAAAAAATGTTAAAAATCGAAGTTTAAAATCTATGTTCCCATGAGGCAAAATGACTTGTTTTTAAAAAATTTGTATAGATTGAATAAAACCCAAATTGACACTTTTTTTATTAAAATGTTTCTGGTTTTTCAAGCTTTTTGTACGTATGATTCTGGTTAGGGTCCTTAGGATCACTCGATACGGACGTTTCTAACGCGACGTATCTACCGCACCAAAACCGTTCTGCTATTCAGTCTCATGATAATTAATGGGTGATGCTACAGGGGTTTTCCGTCTGTTTAGCTTGTACGCGAGGTACTATTTCGCTGGCACTGCCGACAGCCACGGTAGGAATCGACCACCAAACGTATTTCCATCCGCTGCTGTTCGTGCTTCTCGCTGAAACTGCTCACTGCACCTGTCGCTCCTCTGGAGGGACGCTCTTTGATGTAGGCCTTCGTGAAGGGAAATTGCATTGAATATCTCATATTGAAACGTGGTAAATTAAATAGTTAACCCTTAACTACAATTCATAAGAACCACCCTGTCTTATACTTTATCACGACACGGTGAATCAAAGCAGATACTATGTCTTAGCATCTGATTCGAATACTTCACTAGGAATTGAAAGGGTATAGCACATGCTACACCTTCCACTTTTTATACATAGAAACAGAAGGATTTGTGACGGATCCAGGGAAAAAACGAGATAAAAAATATTAATAATTAAAAGGAAGTTTTTTTTTGCTTCGAAAAAAAAAATTAAGTATGCCCATTGAAAGCAAGAAGACGAACAAATAAGATCTGTATAAAATGACGATTTCATAGGACAAACATATGACTTAATTTTCTTGTGTAGGTTTCCATTCCTACATGGCAACATGAGCATAGGGTTGGGATATTTCACTCTTTCTTGCATACTCGCACTCCAGAGAAATTTCGAGTCACTTATCTAAAGGAAAATTACCGTGATAAAATTAGTAATAGAAAGATAATCGAAACTAGTGTAAATCACAAATATAAGAAAATAAATAATTTGTAATGGGAACAATGGGACTTTATTAGTACAATAAATTAATGACGTATTTTTTGTGTTCTCATAAAATGTGTAATAATAACGTACAATTAATAAATAATCGGAAAAATATTAATTACGACATTTAGACCCTTGATTCGAAGACGAAAACACCCAAAGTGAAAATTTTGCTAAAAGCACCAATTACTTCAAAAACATAATTTTTAAGGGTTATTTATGAAAACTTCGATTTAAGTGAATGTGTTATTTATTGATAGTAGTGCCTTAAATTACAGTTTCAAGAAGTTATTTTTTAATTGCGTTGGAGGGACTCGCACTCACTGGAATTTTTCTTTACGGGGCCCCTTCTCAAAATCAATTCCTGGATTCACCCCTGCGAAGGATGTACTATATGAAGCTCAGTAAAAGCGTTTTCTTCGTTTTTATACGTACCAGCAAATGTTATGTAGTCATTAAAATCATGTTTTATTTTAAAAACCTAATGGTGCTGATGTTTTAAAATAATTTGCTTGTTTCTTTTCATTTTCAACGGCTCGTATGCGTAGTTTTTACGTGGGTAATCGTAGATGTGTACAAGCAATTGAGCCGCCCGACACGACAGAGTGATTTGTGTGAATTGCGTGTTATCAGACGGCTATGACGCTCAGTGAAGTGACGCGCGTACGACGATGCCCCGCGAGGATGGTGGAATTGCGGTATGTCATTATGTTCTACAATCATGACGGAGCGCAGGCTCATACTGATAGAGAGCGTACGTCTAAGGCAAGTCCTTCTAGCAAATAAAAGAAGGAATAATCCAAATATTTTTATTCCTACCAGCCACTGAATAAACAAACAAAAATCCCCATAAGCGAAATTTATTGCAATTTACCCAGAAAAAGCATTTTTGCTATATATTTGCATCAAAGCAACTGCAAATTTTGATTTTTTTTTCGATTTCGAATTTATTGTTTTTATTAAATTATTCTGTCGACACTAAAGAGTCTGGAAGATCCCCTGGATGGCATCTAGTTAAGAATCATAACCTATTTTAGAATTACATATTCGCTGTACCTTGGTCAAAAACTCATATCATTACAAAGGTACAAACTTAATTCACTAGTTGACATAAATATTGCAAAGCAATTATTTTTGTAGAAATTTCTAAATTTCTTTTAACTGACTTATTCATTTTCAAATAAAAAATAAGAAGAAAGTGGTATTTTGGTGCGTCTTAGAGTGAAGTCGGAAACATCAAAAAGTTGCATTCTAACAATCAAATGTCAAGGAGATATTTCTAAAAGCATTAACATTTTTGTGACGTTATTTTTTCCAGGTTTTCGCTATCAATACATACAGATTCAATGACCTTGATACAAACTTGTTTTGCATCTACTTAGATTATATTTCCCACGGAACAATATTTCAAGTAAGTTCCCTCTGCGATTGAAAGATGAACTTTTACAAAACTGTTTGAAGTTTTTTGAGTGTGTGTGAGGAGGGAAGGGATTTTAGTTTTTACTGGATGCGTTGCTGACGAGAGGCATTTATTCCCATTGAAAAAGTCTTGATACTCGAGATTGAGCATTACTAATACGTTAACCTGTTGTTAATTAAAAATAACTCGACACAAAAATGAATTTCACCACCATTTTTCGTATTTTTTTCCTTCGTTTATCAGTGTGATTTAAATTTTATTAGTACATTCTATTTAAATTTTATTGCAGGTAGAAAGAGGGTGAAATTGTCTTTATTAACAGATTTCGCAAATAACTGGAAAACTGTGAGACATAGCTAAAAGTTTTATGTCATATTAATTAACATTAAATTCACAACAAAAACGGTCCTGTACATTTTTGTTCTGCAGCCAACGAGAACAAAGATATCGAGGGAATAAAAATATACTTTTTCCCGATTGGCAAAAAATCCAAAGAAATAGTAATTTGTGACGTGGGTTAAGTCCATGCCAACCTATTCAAGGATTGTTGAAGCAATGGAAAAATTCGCAGGAGTTCGTGACACTTCTTCGGACCAACATGTTGAGCTACGTGAGGCAAATCAGAAATGAAAATCCAGAGACTTGAAAACTTTCATTTCTTGACTTGAAGAACGCAAATCCTTTTAGAAATATCTTGAACTGTCATTTTTATCAACACAGGTTCTGGCAGATGAAAAGGTGAATTGCGATGAGGATTTTGAAGATTGGTATTCAGTGCCATACGCTTAAAGAGAACGTTAGCAGTGATGTCTCTTGCGACGATCACATGAGCAGCTACAAAACCTAATGACACTATGTGTAAACTCTGATACCCTCCTACTACGCATGATGCGCACAGTAAGAACGGATGAGCAGCTGGTAAAAATTTTCAAGTACGAATAGAGAGCTTATCCTCCACCCCTGTTCGACGAATGTGTTTCGATGAGAAAGGGTAGCAAATTTTCAATAGTAAAAGTGTTGGTGCTTGCAGCACATTAATCATCAGACATCGCAGATCCAGAACGAGTGTCACATGTTATTGACGGAGGGCACCTTCTCTATCATGTTAGCTGCCAACGCCCAACTACCTCCAAACAAATTTGTCAGCAATAATAAACTTTATAAATAAATAATAAACATTATTGTCAAAAAAGCACAAACTGCGTGTGACCATTTGGAGGATAATGAACTAATTTTACTCTCCGGAAGCAAGCAAGGGACCAAGTTCCGATCAAGGGTCCCAAGGCAGAGGCGGATTTAACATTTCAACATACTCCTAACGATAAAAATATATACAAACAAATATTGTATTTAATAAAACGCAAAAAAGTCATTTCACAAGTACGTATTATCAAACTATAAATAATTCGGAAAGTATTGTTGATAAATCGTAACTACTAAATAACACTAAATTCGCGAATAATTATTTCAATAGATGCCACCCCCAGGCAAGAGCCTAGCGAGTCTTTATTAAAAAAATCCGCCTCTTCCCGAAGAAAAACCGGAGAAAGACCCGGGCCAGGATGGGGCTACAGAATTATTGTACACAACCGTGCCAAGTTTCAGTACATATTCAACTAAATTTATATGAATAATAAGACACAATACGGGAAAATAATTGTGAAATTGTTATCAGATATTTTGAAAGTACTACAACAATGGCGTGATAAAGTACAAGACGATTTTAATACATATTAAAATCAATAAATTATTTTACAGTGTAGAAGCATTGGTGCAGTCGGTAGCTTTTAGCCGCGGATTTCAAGAGATTCAAATCAAAAATATCTTTTATATTTTTGGGCAGGGAAATATATAGAACTATTCCCGGATGATACGGCCCTTTTTGGCAAAGTGCGGTTGTCACTCTTGGACGATGAATATTATTCCTATTGCGAGTTTTGTGTTCGTGAGCAAAACTGTTTTGTATGAAACAAGGATGGCGCTTCAGTAATTCGGTCTTAACAAGCACGACAGTTTCATAAATATCAATGCAGGGAGTGTTAAAATATTTCATTCGTTAAATTAAAGTTTACAAGAGATTCAGGGGTGAGATTTACAAATTATCCGAACAATCCTCTTTTGAATTCTTTTGATTTTGAATTCTGGACGCTCTGCTCGGAAATGCCGTAGACGATAACGCCGTTGTAACGTCAGAGCCAAGGCACTCTATCGATTTGTGAAATATTAATACTTCTTCGCATTTTACAAGCCGGACATTACTAAGAAGTTTACAGAAAGTAGCCGGTCGCCGCTAAGACGGAAGGGCGACGAACTTGGGACCCACCCTAAGCCTCTTCAGTTATTGAGGTATTGTTTGAACGTTCACCTTTCACTTCCTAAGGAAGGTACGATTGTTCTCGGAGAATGCGGCCTGCGACGTTGACCCATGCGAAGTCCACTGGATTTTCGGTGTACCTCAGAAAAGAAGAATTTTAAGACGATGTGAATGAAGTACGTCGCCGGATGTAGAACAATAGGATACTCTGAAAAATGTGCTTGCGAGCGCCTAGTTGAAGCCGATGGCGGTTCGTCTTCGCGACGCAGACTGCGTTCCTAGAAACCGAAGTGGAGAACAAGAAGAGTACTTGCACGGTGTGGTAGCGAAGGCGTGGTTATTTGCTGATCACATGACTTCCTCTTCTGTATATATTGGGAGGAGTGAAGAACCTCGAGGACTTTTTAGGTGGGAGTAGAGGTCCTCAGGTTACGGGAGATGTGACGTGGCTAGCATCGGTCGCAGAGACTCGTTGAATCATAAGACTGCTGCGGTAGTCTTGGTAAACTGATTACTAGTAGGAATGACGTAACTTGTAACAGTTCAACGTGTAATTTTGGAAGTTCATATAACCTAGAGGGTTTTTTCTAATTAGTTGTCTTCAACTAAAATTTATCTACGTGTAATTAATGCTTTTCGATAGATAGCATTACTTGGATAATAACAGATATTTATATATATTAATGATTTTGGGAGTTTGTCTCCGTTTGTAAATTCAGATTTCTGTTTAATTTGTATTGAATCATTATTTATTGTTATTACACGTGTGTTTGATTGCCTGGGAAACTGGGCTGGTGGCAGCGACGAAAACTACCATAGGAATTGTGGTATGAATGTGAATCCCGCTTCTACCAAAAATACTCACACCGCATCAGGGCTTGTGGTGTGATATTACAGCCGTATTGTAAATGGGAGAAAACATTTGCAAACTATATGCAACGGGAAATACGTGGATTAACAATATTAACTAAGATTCGTAATGCGTAACACAATTTACCTGATTTAGAATTAAAATTGTTATCGTCAGAGTTCCATTTGAGATTCTCTTGAATATGGAGACTAAGAACTTGGTATACATAACAGTTTTTAATGGTATTCCGTTTAACGACAGAGAAATCTGAGGTAAAGATTTTGTAATGACAAATACACTGTTTTGTCAGTGTTTACAATGAGGTGATTTGCATGGAACCAAGCCGAGAGGTTAGACAAAACTTTTTGAGCGTTGGCGTGTTTAAATAGTAAATAAGTGTCTATTTAAACACGCCACTTTGTAAAACCGTTCAACTTTTGCATTTGGGGTTGTGACAACCTTACAACGCTGCACCGTCCCGGTCTCCCTTCGCTCATCCTTCGCAGGGCAATATTTCCGTCAACACCACGAAATAAAGCAGCTTCCGGTTTTGTGCGAGGAGGTCGGTGACGTCATCGAATTTTTGCTGTCATCGATGGGCGGCAGCCATCCATTTCGAAGCAATCGGTCGGTGCCTCAAGCAAAAGCCACCAACTCAACTTTCGAAAATATCAATGTTTATAATTGTGAATTGGCCCATGGGATCATGTAGCATCCGTTATTGAGTCTAACACGGACAGCCAGTAGTGCGACGTTGTTATTTTCCGTTAAAACTGGGATGAGAATGAAAAAGTAAGAACAGTCAGTGTATAGAAGTCAACACCACGAAGGCAAATAAGGGACTTATCACTGAAGATTCTGCCTTGGAGGTGGCGCCTCCAGGTCCGTAACTCGAGGCAATGGTGGACGTGGCACGACGAACGGTTTGTGGTCTTCTTCACACGACCCTTCAGCGTGGTGTTATGGAGTGGAATGCAATATTTGATAGACTCTAACACTGTTAGTGTTTCTCACAAGCAATGACAGTCAAATAGTACGTGCAGGAAGTTCTACAGCCAATGGCGGTAGCGTTCATGAATACCCATTCCAGAGCGTCATTTCATCATGACAGTGCGCGTCATCTTAACACAGCCGTCTCTTGATCACGCCTTGCACCCCTGGAGAATTTGCCATGACCAACCGCATTTGCTGACCCCTTGCCGATTGAGAATGCGTTGGATGATACGGAGCGTATAAGGACCCCACTCCCCCGACCACGTACGTGCACTGAAGGAACTACGTGCTCACGTATGAGCTGTTGTCACGGCATTTTTCCGGACCTCTGCGAACCCATGCTACGACATTTTGACATCTGCATTCGCCAGCATGGTGGCACGAAGCCATATCAAAAGTACTCCTGTTTTGATATTTCAAAGAAATATTGTTCTTAGAAATGTGATACTTTAATCTTTTCGTTCGTACGTGCTGTACTCTCTACCTGCCGTCCAAAAATAATTGGAATCCACCATGTCCTTCTGGGTGGAGCGGTCTGTTGAAGGACATTACAGTTTAGACAAGGGTTTATTTAAAATTGATTGTCGCCTGTTCGGAACAAGATAATGATATGATTTTGGTTAGCAAATGAAGGATATTTAATAGGCTAAATTATGTAATTTAGCATATTTTTGTGGGTCTGCAATAACTGCTAGAAAAAACAACTTCTTCCTGAAAAACAGATTTTTTATTCAATTGTTTTACATTAAAATTCATATTACTTATCAAAAATCTGTATAGACCTCTGAAAAAATTATTCTTAAATTCTACATTTTATTTAAATAGTATTATACTCTAAGAGTTCGTAGGAAACGTTGGTAGTAGTCGAAATATTTTATGAAAAATAATAAATAATTAATATATTAAGCATAATTTTTAAAGATGTCCGAAAGGTGACTTAAAAATCATTTTTTGGGCTACAGAAAGAGACCATAACAATGGCGAACTCGAAACCACCTGGGGTCATTTCACCTTTCATATTCCGCTAGTCCCATTCTGATTAATTTTACTCACCCCTGTCTATCTGATGAACCAAATCTTATTTCCATACTTAACTACACCAATTTCTTACGGAATTAATTACTTGTTTGGTCTCAAAATTGATGTGATATTACTTTGGTCTATGAAAGTTGTTATACCTTGTATTATAACGATTTACTGTTGTATAGTACTTATGACCGAAATTTGAATACCTAGTGATGAAGTAGTAAATTTTATTGCCAAGAAGAAACGCTGTAAACGCCTGAATGCAAACTGAAGAAAAATGAAGTTTATTAATACGTACCTACCATGGGCATACTATGGAATGTTACCAACAAAAGATAATGTTCAAGAGCGTTCTAATTTGTGAAAGAAAACCATTTTGAGATTTGAGTTTTCTAAACAAGAAGGCCTGAATAAGTAACGTGTTTCACATACTACTCACAGCGTATAAGTGTATCTTTGGAAATAAAAAACATTAGCCATTTGGAAATAAAAATATTGTACAAGAACTATGGCGTTTTGTTTTTCCTTAAAAACTCATTGAATTAAAGTTACAAAAATGACAAACTTTTGAGAACTTCTGAGTAATATATCGGTAGCATAAAAGCGGGAATTATTTCTTCTATATATGTATTAAATGAATATTGAAAGTTAATATGGATGTGGATTCCTAAGAATAAATTACAGGATTGTTTACGGAAAAAGCAAGACTATCTTAAAGAAATGTTTGGGCTCTGATGTCGACGGGATAAATTTAGTGTGTAATAATCTGCTGCAATGGAAAAAATACGCATATTTCTTTACAGTGACAAATTCAAGTTACGATTGATTTGTTGCAAATGGACTGCTGCCCGATGACACATAAATTACAATGTATATGATAATTATATAATTTCTTTAAAAAATATCAATTTACTTGTAAAAAATACAAATAAAACGTTCAATAAATTGAAATACTGATAGAATAAATCATTAAAAATTAAATTAAGCAAAATAAGGGAATGATAGAAAAAAAACTCCTGAGAGAAAAGACTGAAAGGGGACTCCAGGATATGGCACCCACATTTTCCCTCGAACTCTGTTCCTTCATTTCTATGTAGATACTCATAAAATATTACAATTAATAACATTTTAGTCCCCCGCACGTTATATAGCGTTCACTACCCTTAAGGTTTCTTTTCTTAATTTTAAACCAAAATTAGCTACCAAAACTAGTCTCTCTATTGAAAATATCCTTTAATCTACCCAAGAATTTTTTTCTCAATTTGATCCTATGGTTTTTGGCTGAAAAAAATCCCCATAAATGTATCAAATATATCAAAAAAATGCAAACATTCTATCACAAATCCTGGTGTTTTTGAGATGCAGCACTAATTTTATAAACAAAGTTTTTTATATTGCTATTCTAAATGTTCTCAAAATTTCAAGTCTCTACAAGTGGTAGGTCGGCTTCAAAATTTCGAAAAACTAATTTTTTCACAATTTCATTTTGTCATTCTCATGACCAATTTTGAGGACGTAACTTCTTATTGTATTATCATTGTTTCATTATCATAAACGAACATTAACACTAATTTTTGTGAATTGAAACCCATTTTTTACCGTGCAAGTATTGAAAACGTACTTATAGTAGTACTAACGCAGGTAGAATTAAAGCACTAAAATATCTGAAATCGGCATAAATAAACAGAGTAACATCTTTTTATTGTGATTTCAACTTGGAAAACATTCCTCACCGGCCATTTTAATGAAATAATTGCAATTATAATTGATGGTGCTATACATTGCGTCTTATGGAGGATATACTTATTTTCCAAAGAAGACCAACTCTTAAACCACGAAAGTGAGGGAAGTTTTCTTTAATTTGTAAGAAATTTCCGTAGTATTTTCTACATCACTTTTATATGTATGTCAACGGACACCAAATAGAAAAATGTTAAAGACTGACTTCCGGACATCGTGATCCGTTGGTATTCCCCACTAGTTGCACAAGAACTATTGCATTTATTTTTTCAAAACTAGATTTGAACAGTACAAGATTTTTGAAAAATGTATTCAACAAAAATTAAGTATAATGAACGCTATATAACGCGTAGGGGGTTAAAACTGTTATGAATGATAATATTATATGAGTATCTATATAGAAATGAAGGAACTAAGCCATTCGGCTCGGGGGTACATTTGGGTGCCTTATCCTGGGGTACCCTTTAGGAACATGTGCGAACAAGGACATGTAGCACAAAAAACGCTTTGAAGGAAAATTTACACGTATTGAAAGAATACTTTTTTGCAGATACTCTTGTATCCTTGTTAAACGCTTTGTAATAGTTTAACATATTGAACAAATATTTTATTTTACGTAATTTATCTTGAATATTTTATTTTGCAGAAGTAAACGAAACTGAGGGATTAATCGTACCAAAATACTCATATACCCCGGATTATTCTTCTGATCATATTGAGACAAGAATTGTTTTGGTTTGTAATACATTTTTTCGATTTTTTCAAGAAATAACATTTTAAGTCTAGAAATATTTTTTTATTCCTCCGATCCGGGGATCCTGGCAAGCGATAAGACCAGTCCGGTCAGACTTGCCCCGGAAGGTCACTCATTTGTGGAACGTAGAGGACAGGAATGAAGGCCCTTGTTGCCACATATATAGGGCTACCTTCTACAAAGTTAAAAATTCAAGGCAACGTGACCAAAAATCTCGGAATTAAATTTTGGAATTAAAATTCCAGACATGACTGAAAATTATCTTTACCGTGCTCCATAATTACGTAAGATTAATTTCTAACAACGAGTCATGTTTGTCCATTTATAATTATTAAGTAATAAAGAAAATGGTGCTTGCACAGTAAAAGATTAGTTAAAAAATATATCCTTTTCCTGTCTCTTTATTGGTAACAATTCGTCATTATAAGGTTAAATATCCCCTTAGTCCAGTGTAAATCAAAATTAATAGTTTTCACCATTTATGGAACTAAATTCATATAGACGAAAAGATGAATAGACCCAACAGTTTTATGCCCCAGTTGTCCAAAGGGGAAAACGATCATTCGGGAATCGTTCTATATAATTCTTTGCCCAAGAATATAAAAGACATTATGAAATTGAATATCTTCAAATCCGCGGTTAAAAACTACCTCCTGCACCAGTGCTTCTACACTGTAAAAGAATTTATTGATTTTAACAAAAGTTAAATTCGTCTTGTGCTTTATCACGCCATTGCTGTAGTACTTTTTAAACAACTTATAACAATTTCAAAAACTATTTTCTTGCATGATTGTGTTGTCTTATGGCTCATATTAATTTAGTTTTATGTGTACTCAACATTGGCACGTTTGTGTACATAAATTCTGTAGCCCCATCCTGGCCCGGGTTTTTCTCCGGTTTTCCTTCGGGTAGAGGCGGATTTATCATACAGGTTCTCTAGGCTTTGTCTAGGGGCGGGTCTATTGTAACAATAAATCGTGAATTTAGTGTTATTTCAATTTTTAAGCACTATACTCAGAATAATCTATAGTTCGATAATAACTTACATGTAATTTTTTGCTTAAAATTACAAACATATTGACATTCTATTAGTATTATAACTCGCAGCTAACTTTTTATCTTATCTAGGAATTTTTGCTGAATTTTTTGAATCCGCCTCTGCCTTAGGGCCCTTGATCGGAATTGATGGGATGGTCCCTTGCTTGCTTCCGGAGAGTAAATTAGTTTATTGTCCTCCACGTGGTCATACGCAGTCTGTACTGTTTTTTGACAATAAATTTAAATTTAAATGATGTAAGATATCTCTGTCTCTCTCGCACATCGTCTTAAGTAGGGGAACTCGATTCCCCTCACTGACTGCTGACTGCTGCTGACAAGTCGTTATACAGACCCTCCTCCCTCCCCCTCCAAACGGATGTGCGAGCGAGAGGGCGACATCTCTCAGTATCTTCTCTCATGTTATCACGGACGACCTATAGCAGAGACGGTGGATTCAACTTATCTTTAACTCTTTGGCTATATTCATTGCTGCCATATCTCGATAATGGATTCACATATTTTAATTCTCAAAACGGATATGTTTTTAATGAATGTGCAGAATTTGAAACAATTGGTAGTGATTTTTTTATCTACAGCTTGCCACATTTAGTACATGTATCTCTTGAAATTAATTTTTTTAAAAAAACGTTCGCTTATAGCGCCCTTTTTGCGGATATAAAAATGATCACAAAAGTTATATAGGAATATCCATTGGTCAATTAATAGCTTCTTAAAACAAAAATTGGGACACGGTGGATTTAGGTGCGGGCGCTACTGGTAGTCAGTCCGCCGCTCCCGTCTTCTGTTGTGATAGGGTGCAGTGGTGGTCAGGGGCAGGCGGAAGGCGATCGATCTGTGACGGCGGGCACAATCGGTGCAGGTCGGCGACGCGCGTCGAAAGACAGGCTTCTCGTATTTCTTCGTCCAGCCATCTCCTTGTTTTATCGGGGATTTAATTCCTATTGCAAGTAAACAGACTAATACGAATGCGTACTATCTACATATAGTCCGGGAAAAATAGACATTCCACAAAGCAAAAATTCGCATAAAGATGAAATTTAATTTACATCTTAAGGTCATCATTTCAAATGAAATCACAAAAGTCCTCATCGATTCGACACGTGCTAAAATATATTCGAGGTTTAAGGATACGAAAAACGGTTTTCCGAGAATATCTCTTCAGCGATACGTTTTATCGTAAAAATATATATTATGAATTGTATTGATTATAAAATTGCTTACAAAAAAGGTCCGTATATGTTTTTTCCCCTCCGAAGTATCATTTGCGAGCCAGCGCGGTTTAAAAAACAATGACTACAGCGTTGTGCCCACAATGCGCACAAGTGCGGGTACACTCATATGGACTTACACTCCGGAAACTTATTACGCACTTTTCTTTCATAGTTTTCAGGGCAAAATTACAAAATATACACTAAAACCTTTCCTGAAAACATACCTATGAATTAAAAATAGAACATCGTAAATCGGATGAGTGATTTAAACATTTTAAGAACATACTGACTGTCCCAGAAATGTTGCGACAAACCTCTAGGGGAGGTGGGGCACGTCACAAGGATTGAGAATTGCATAGTATTCCATGGTTGCGAACGTCATTGTATGCAGCTAGGTGGTGTTGTACACGAGAGTACTGGAGGGGAACGTGTGGATTTCCTCGTTCGAGCGCTAGCCAGCATACGAGGAAAATGGAACGGTATACGAATGGTGAGCTTGCAGGCATGAACTAAATATATGTAATAGCTGAGTGCAATGGACGAGCCGCTGGACGCATTTATCGAAAACGCTTCCTAGACAGACATCAACCGCACCACAGTTTGTTTGCACGTTTGCATAGCAATTTGTGCGAGTACGGGTCATTAAGAAGTGGCAGGGCTAGTGAGGGCAGGCCACGATCGACGCGTTCGGTCATTCGGGAGGAACGTATATTGAATGCCGTGGAGACTAATCCAAGTACCAGCATATGTGCCGTTACCTCGGACTTAAGAATGTCTCGAAGCAGCGTCCAGCGTGTTTTGAACGCCAAGTCCTTGCACGCCTTTCATCTCCAAATGATGCAGTTACCGCGATGACCATCCTGCACGTGTGCATTTCGCACAGTGGCTTCTGCAACAAAGTGGCCGAGATGTGTAGTTCCCAGCTTATGTGTTGTACACTGATGAGGCCACTTTCACTAGGGATGGCGTATTCGATCACCACAGAGAGCATTTGTGGGCACCAGAAAACCCCTACGGTGTGCGGGACCACGCGGCACAACAAGGCTTCACATTTAACGTGTGGGTGGGTTTAGTCTGCGACTGCTTAGTGGGGCCGTACCTTTTACCATCCCGCTTGATTGCCGGGAATTATCAGACCTTTCTGGAACAGGTTCTTCCCGGCTTGCTTGAAGATGTTCCAGCAAATGTGAGACGCAGCATGTGGTTCCAACATGATGGGGCGCCTGCTCATTTTGGCCTGACTGTTCGTAGGCATTTGAACATTTTCCCGCATCTATGAATTGGGCGTGGTGGACAGGTTCCCTGGTCCCCACGCTCACAGGATTTATCCTTTATAAGTAAAATGCTATTGATGATGAACATTATTTTTACTTTCTCATACACGTGGTCTAGAGACTGTATTGTAACCAAGAAAAAAAATCGCAAGATTTTGACGGAAATATTCGTTTTTAGTGTCTCTGATACCGAAAACTTTTTTCAACACGACGTGCGTAATATCGTATAACCTGTAAAATATCGGAAGGTGGTTGGCTACCTTCTTCACTGACACAACTTCTTCGTTTCCAAACATCTTGACCCCGATTTGCTGACACATAATCTTTCGCTCAAACCAACATCCTTATCCTTCGCGGTCGGAATGATTCACCTACTGGATATTTCTTAGTATAAACTATTTTTACCGTGCATGTAAAAGACAAAAATTAGTTTTATTTTGGATTCTGCGCAAAATTTCAAGAAAAATGGTACAAAATAATAGCCATTTTCAACGATCACTTTCCGTTTATTTTATACGCAGAAAATCAAACTGCTATTTTTAACATCAATACAGGTTGCATGAAAATGGTTGCTCTTTTCTTTGTAAAGTTAGTTTGCGTACTATATAGATAAGAGTCTTAAAAGTGTATGAGAAAGCATGTGCATTGGTTCTACAGTAGATTTTAATGTGGAGTTAGGGTAAATAAGGGGGGTAAAATTGTAAAATATTTCTATATTTTTGGTATATGATTTGAAAGTGAGTCAAAGCGAAGGGTATTTTTATGGGTGGGGGAGTCTGCCAATTTATGGGGAGGATCTGCGTCATAGGGTTTATGGGGGTGGGCACCTCTGTTTATATCCTATCGAACCTATATTCACATTCCTCTAGCTCCCATCATAAATAAATCCTGCGTGCGCCTCTAATGAGATAAATTTTGTACTCCAGTCAACTGCCATCTCGGTAAAGGAACAAGGTGGAAGGTAAACTCAGTTTGTATTGTATTTATTTAATTTAAACGAGAAAAATGAGCAAACTCTAAGAAAGGTATCAATAGTGATTAATTTTCAACATTTTGAAAAATGAAATAGTAATTCTTCGATTTGCCGACAGTGGGGATCATTTAAGCTAACATCCAGTTTGGGGACTCTCCAGTTTACCTCTTACCAATTTCTAAGTAGAGCGGATTAGAATAGGTCGACCAACTGATTGGTGAAAGACTTGCAACTTTTATTTGCCTGCACCTACTGTATTTTATAATGTACAACTTGTGTTCATAAAGTAATTTTATGGTGAGGCAACACACCTTGTTCAAACACATTTTTAGTTCAAAGATATAACTGCGCAATTCCAATAGAGTAATGTAGGGAGAGGGAGGGGCGAGTAGAGAAAAAATTTGCAAGTCTGTTGACTATGAATAAATGTGACTGGAAAACCCTAAAAACTAGCATCTTTTTGTGTGTAGTTTCAGATTTTTCCGACATACATCAATGACAATTTGAAAGAAAAGTTCTTCAGAAGTTCATGTTTTCACACTAGCGAAGTAGCGGATACTCAGTTGATTCACTAAGGATCCTATAACCAAAATTTATATTACACCCTACTGTACATATTAATGACAAAATATTTATTGTCCCCGCAGCCAAAGAAAGATAATGAGATGTAACCAATGGAGCGAAAGCGCGGTGTTGTCATATGCCTTCTGCGGGGGGTGGCCTAGCATAGCTCCACCCATTCCAGGTTGCACGCTGTAACACCCACACATAGGCTGTTATAACGTGGTAAAGCTTATTTCAGGAATATCGTGTGTCCTATCGGCCAAAGGTCAGATAAAGTCCACCGTCCCAGCTGGTATATCAAATTCTGCCGGTTCAGCGATGGCCTACTTCATTTATGGAAAATGTGTTTATCAATATTTTAAACAAACAAAATAATATCCATGTAAATGGTTGTAATTTTGTAAATGCTTCAGTTTTCGTCTCAATTTAATCGGATAACTTTTACATAAATTAAAGGTTATAAAATTATTTGACTTTATTCTAATGTAATAATACGATAATTTACGTTCAAAATTAGGTTCATTTCCACAAACGCTCACCTGCATGCTTTGAAAAAAAATTTGTTCACGACATAGGCTGTAAACTTATTTAACATTAACATAGCGTGGTGCCACTGAAATTTTCTGCGAATCTAAAATGTGTTCCTAGCTAGTTTTGAAAAATAAAATGTACTTACTTATTAGTTACGAGTGTAAGTTTATATGCTTATCAAATAAGTGATAAAATAAAAAAATTATGACAAACTTGCTTTGTATTTCTTTTAATCAGAAAACTAAGAGATTCCATGAAAAATAATTCAACTTTTATTTATTTCAGTCAGTACTCTTGGCAAAATGTCAATCTCCAAACGTAACACGTAAAAAGATATGTCAAAATATTGATGGAACAGAAACTGAGGGGGCGGGAGCAAACGGAGTAGTTAATAATAATAATGATTTTATTGTTAAAAACTCAGATACAGATTGTTTAGCGTTTATTTTAATTTTCCCGTTTGGTGACTTGTGGAAATGAGCTATTTGAGCTGCATTACTTTAAAACATTTAATGAAAATGTTGAAACAAATCTCAGAGACATGTATTCAGAAATACGGCGAAGCGGGTGTGCTTTGGCAAGAAAAAAAGCAATATTAGACCTCTGACATCTGACGATGATCAAAACATTTTATTGTGTTAAAATTCAGTTCCACTATGTATGGAGGAAAGACATTAATTTATGAAACTTAATTCCCCATAAAAATCTACATTTTATAGTAAATTGTAATATTCACCCAGTATTTATTCATTAATTCAACTCGTGAATTTAAATTAACATAATTCTAAATTAGAATTCAGTATGGAATTCAACGACTACCTTATTATTAACAACTTTTAAAAGAACGAACAACGCTGAAAGAATACGCCTTTCCTTTTAATCCTCGATGGAAAACTGACCCTTTTGTGTAGGAAGGGACCAATGTGGGCGTTAGCGTCCAAACATAAGATTCTGCTAACACGAGTAGAACACCCACGTAAGAAAGATTCGGCAATCTCGCAATGCTGGCATTGGCTTCTCAACTTTCACGTTGTCTTTAGGCGCCTCCCTCATTAGCATTCTTTTGCTGCGAGGAGAATATATGATGTATTGATAACTTTTTTCTTCGAGCCTTTTTGCTAAAGGATGTCTCTAATTTACTGATTTTTCAGGAGAATTTATAAGAATTGTTCATGATAACATATTAGGAAAGATATTGACTGTAGAGTATATTTTTCTCTCTCCCCTGGAATTATGTTTTTCTAAAATATTAATATCTGATAAAAGATACATAATTCTGCGTGGCTACTTGCTATCTCATTACGAAGTCAACTTAAAAGAAATGAAGGGAACCAAGCAAAAAAGTATGAGTAAAATTTTCGTTGAACCAGTGAAATCAAATTTGACCTTTCTCGTGAAATCACCCATATTTGCAGTTTTGGTAATAAATGCATTATCCTTTCACAACGTTGAGCTTGTTTCAATTTGTTCACTTTGATCACTGGTAGTGTGCGACATCGAAAGAAATGTTGCGCAAGCAATACCACATCGTCGTTGACCGCTGAGTCATCCCGGCACAGTGCCGTGCGACTGACGCTCCTGTAGCCACAAGCGTGTAGCTGCTCGTCAGAGGCGTTGGAGGGGGCAGCACACGATAACCAACAGACCATGACTCCGCGCTCGCCCTTGCTTCCACTACTCAGGCGGTGGACTCAGCATGTTGTATCTCCCGCCCCCCCCTTCTTTCTACTTCCCCATGAGTCATCGCAAGTTCCGAAGCCTTGTCTGTTTTGTTCCTCTGGCGTGGTTTTAAGAGGTACAAAGCATGGAATAAAGTGACGGGAAACGCATTGGCCTTGAATCTTTTATTTTGTAAAAGTGGGCTAGCACGAATAGAGAAACTTAAACGCCCATTAAGCTGTGAGGCAACATATGGCAAAAAACATTTTAAACATATACAATAATTAGTGCTAAATTGATTCTAATTAAGTGTTGTATTCCCGAATTTACCGCTCTTAGTTTCTCAGTTCTTCTGAATAATGTTAAATTATAAACATAGCAAACAACCAATGACAGAATACAATTTTAGGTAGCTTATAATTACAAGCAAATTTGCTGCTAAATAAGTCCTATACTCCCAAATTTGCTGCTATTTTAGTTCTTGAGAAAAAATAGTTTTTTCTGGGAAAAAATCATACGTAAAAAAACGTCGAAAGCAAAATGGATAAAAATTATCTTTTCGTGATATGTGACTCTCCCTAGCCGTAGTGCAAGATTAATGCCAATTAAGTCCGGTATACCAGAACACGCCGCTAATACAGTACTTGAAAAATAATCAGCAGTTCAATACAATAATGCATAGTGTCAATAAAGGAATAATACAGCAGACAACCCAAAACATTTACTTACGATGAAATGTACCTACGGCAAAAAAGAGTGCAGTATTCATGCTAAATAAATACTGCATTTCAAATTTGCCGCTTTGATAGATCTACAGAAAAAAAATCCGAATTTTTCTTCAGAAATGCTTACTTAAATCTGGAAAAATTACTGCAGACAACCCAAAAATTTACTTACGTTGAAATATACCTATGCCAAAGTAGAGTGTAGTATTGATGCTAATTAAGAGCTGTATCTTCAAATTTGCCACTTTAATACCTGTGCAGAAAAAAATTTCCAAATATTAATCGGAAATCCGTACTATCAAATTGGGAAAATTACAGGAGACAACCTTAAAAATACAAATATAAATATAAATTTGTTGTCAAACAAGCAGTACAAACTACATATGACCATGTGGATGACAATAAACAAATTTACTCTCCGGAAGCAAGCAAGGGACCATCCCATCAATTCCAATCAAGGGCCCTAAGGCAGAGGCGGATTCAAAAATCTCAGCAAACATTTGTAGATAATATAAAAAGTTACTTAAGTATCATAATACTAATACAATATCAACATGTTTGTAATTTAACAAAAAAATTATTTTACATTTACGAACTGTAGGTTATTCTGTGTATAGTGTTTATAAATAATAAGAATTAAAATAACACTAAATTCACGATTTCTTGTTTCAATAAACGCGCCCCTAGACAAAAGCCTAGAGAACCTGTATAAGAAATCCACCTCTACCCAAGGAAAACCGGAGAGAAACCCGGGTCTCGATGGGGCTACAGAATTAATGTACACAACCGTGCCAATGTTGAGTACACATAAAACTAAATTTATATGTGTCATAAGACACAATACAATCATGCAAGAAAATAGTTTTTGAAACTGTTAAAAGTTGTTTTAAAAGTGCTACAGCAATGGCGTGATAAAGTATAAGACGGATTTAGCTTTTCTTAAAATCAATGTTCTTTCACATTGTAGAAGCACTGGTGCACGAGGTAGCTTTCAACCGCGGATTTGAATAGATTTTATTTCATAATATCCTTTATATTTTTGGGGAGGGAATTGTATAGGACGATGAATATTATTACTATTGCGAGTATTGTGTTCGTGAACGAGACTGTTTCGTATGAACCAAGGGTGGCACTTCAGTAATTCCGTCTTTACAGACACAACCATTTCATAAATATAAATGCATGGAAGTATTAAGATATTTAATTCCTTAAAGAGGTTTACAAGTGTTTCGGGGGTGAGATTAACAAATTATCCGAACACTCCTCTTCTGAATTCTGAAAGTTTGAATACTCTCACCGGAATTACCCCAGAAGGTAATGCCGTAACGTAAATGGGACTAAACGTTTGCAAAATATACGCAACCGGAAATACATGGACTAACTGCGTTAACTAAGTTTCGGAATGCGTAACACAATTTGCTTAATTGGGAATTAAGATTGTCAACGTGACAATTCCATTTGAGGTTGTCTTGAATATGGAGACCTAAGAATTTTGTATTCGTAACNTCTTAACCATTTTTAAATGTGTTCAAGAAAGAGAAACCTGGGGTAAAGATTTTGTGATACTATTGTGAAATGACATATACACTGTTTTGTGAGTGTTTACAATGAGACGATTTGCATTAACCAAACCGAAAGTTTAGACAAAACTTTTTGAGCGTTGGCGTGTTTACATAGTAAATTAGTTTCATCAGCGAAAAGTACCATTTTTCAATCTGATGTGGAGGATGGCATGTCGTTCACATACAATAAAAAGAGTATAGGACCGAGAATTGAACCTTGGCGTACTACGCAATTAAGTGGCTTTGTTTTTGAAAGACAACGGTGAAGTACTTTAATTGTAGTATAGGATATTTCTGCCTGATGATATCTATCTTGTAAAAAAGAAGTTAGCCATTGATGTAGAAGTCCACGATTGCCTAAAGAATGTAATTTGTGATCGATGACATCGAATGCTTTGGATAAAACAAGAGATGTGGTAACATCGTTTCAGAAAAAATTTTGCGCTGGTAATGGATTAGGATTTCCGAAATCCTTGTTGATCGTCAGAGAGAATGTTCTATTTTGATAGAAAATCTAGAAAACGCTTATGGAACAATTTTTCAAGGATTTCTGAGAAAGTGGGTAGTAGAGAAATTGGTCGATATACCAACATTGTGTTTGTTTCCTTTCTTGTGTAAAGGTTTCACTTTAGCTCTCCTAAATATGTTAGGAAACACCCCTTCTGATAAAGAACTATTAAATATATTTATGAGTGGATTTAATACAACGTGGTACGAAAATTAACAATAAACGGGTATATCATATATCCCTGTTGAAAATTTGTTTTTTAATGAGCTGATGATTCTCATGACTTAGTTTCGGAAGTGAACATAGAATTGGGTACGTGGGTGGATATAATTGGAGGACATTGATTTGAAGATATTGAGTTCGTTATTTTACTTATTTTTGAGAAGTAAGAATTAAACAAATTTGCTATGCCCCTTGGATTTGATACGATTTTGCTATCGTTTAGCACATAAATATTTTCCTCGCGATTTTCAGAAGTTGACGTGTAATTTTTTATAATATTCCACATGGCTTTCGTCCGATTGTTCGATTTTAGAATCTGACCGTCATTTTCCATAACTTTAGCTGCGTAGACTACTTTACGGAGAATAGTCTTATATTTACGGAAATAATCATTGAATTCGGGTGGTTGGTTATAGAGTTTTGAAAGATAGTATAAACGGCGTTTGGTTTTTGAAGAAATTTTTACCCTTTGGGTGATCCATCTATTGCATTTCTTTGTGTTGATTAACTTGCGTTTTATGAGAAAGCTAGAGTTGTAATGTTTTAGGAATATTGAAATATATACATTGAATTTGTCGTCGGTGTTTTGATAATTGTAAACATCTTCCCAAGTTTCCTCACGGAAATAATTTGTAAATGTGGATAAATTTGTGTCGTTCAACTTTCTGGAATACTTGTAAAGGATTTAAAGTGACTTTTGTGTATCTTCAATTGTCAACACTTGAGTAAGGTGATAGCTGCATCCCGAGTTAAACACTTTAGAGGAATAGAAGATTTCATTGTTGACAGTAATCTCATCTAGCAATGTTTGAGATGAACTGGAGGTCGTTTATCGCAGTTACGAGGTTGAAGGAGTCGATGAGGTTCTTGAATCGATTAATTGGTGAATGTGCGGAATCGGATGCCCTCAGGAAATCTATGTTAAATTCGCCACATATAACGATATATATTTTGGATTTGCGTGTAATACATTTTAAAATAATTTACAAATTTTGAAAAAGTAAATCAATATCTGATTGATGAGGTATTTAAATACATAAAACAATAATACATTTGTCGGTCAAATTATCTGCAGCAAATTCGAACACGCTATCGACGCAGAAGTTCTCGTATTCTGACAATTGAGAAGATAAAATATAATTACGAACGTAGAGTTTTGAAAGATATTATAAACGACGTTTGTTTTTTTGAAGAAATTCTTATCCCTTGGGTGATCCATCTATTGTAATTCTTTGTGTTAATTAACTTGCGTTTTATGAGAAAGCTAGAGTTGTAATGTTTTACGAATATTGAGATAAATACATTTAATTTGTGGTCGGTGTTTTGACAATTGTAAACATCTTCCCAAGTTTGCTCACGCAAAGAATTTATAAATATGGAGAGATTTGTGTCATTAAACTCTCTAGAAAACTTGTAAAGGATTTTAAGTGGTTTTAGTTAATTTTTAATAGTTAATCCTTGAGTAAGGTGATCGTTGTATTCGGCGGTAAACCCTTCAGAGAAATACGAGATCCCATTGTTGACAATAATCTGATCTAGCAATGTTTGTAATGAACCGGATAGGCGAGTGGGATCGTTTACCGTAGAAATAAGGTTGAAGGATTTTTTTTTTTTTTTTTTTTTTTTTTTTTTTTTTTTTTTTTTTTTNTTCTTGAATCGATTAATTGGTGAAGGTGCGAAGTAGGATGTACGCAGGAAAACGATGTTGAAATCGCCACATATAAAACGATAGATTTAGTAGATTTGTGTGTAATGTTTTATACTAATTTCGATGTTCCGAAAAAATATGTCAAGATCTGTTTGAGGAGGTCTATAAATACATAAAATAATAATACCAGTGTCGGTCAGATTAACTAAGTGATGAGTTAGTAGCAGGAGGAGGTGTAGGAGTGGATAAAGGGGCAGGTAGATGATGTGAGGTCAGATGTGATGCTAGGAGAGGACCGAAGTGATGTTTCCCAGACTGTCTCAGATGTAAACCGCGCTGGGTAAAGTCCTTGGCTGTCAGGTGTGGTTGCAAATCAAAAAATGTAATTTTTGTGTCAGCCAGGTGATGTTTTAGGGAGATGTTTGCGAGGTGAATTTCGTGGTTTATTTACGGAACGTTGAAACGTGGAGACAGGCTAGACAGTAATATGTTTGTGTGCTGTGAGGCCGTTTGTTGAAATGTTGAAATGTTCGAATGTAAAATATAGTTCAGTATTGATGCTAATTAAGTTTTGTATTTTCAAGTTTTCTGCATTAATAGATCTACAGAAAACAATTTCCGAATATTTATGCAGGAATGCGTACTGTAAATACGGGAAATTACAGCTGACAACCATGAAAATACTTATGTTAACATATACCTATGCCAAAATAAACTGCAGTGTTGATGGAAATAAGTGTTGTATTTTCAAATTTGCCGCTTCTTTAGAAAAATATTTCTGAGTTTTATCGAGAGAAATTCGTCGAGTCAGTACAGGAAATTTACGGCAGATATACTTAAAAAATAGTTATGTTGCATTATAACGTCTCCGAGATATAGTGATCATCAGATTGCAAAATGATTTTTTTTGCTGATGACACTAATTTACTATGTAAACACGCCAATGCTCAAAAAGTTTTGTCTAACCTTTCGACTTGGTTAATGCAAATCGTCTCATTGTAAACACTGACAAAACAGTTTCTATGTCATTCCACAATAGTAATACAAAATCTTTAGCCCAGGTTTCTCTTTCTTTAAACGGAACACAATTAAAATCTGTTACGAATACAAAATTCTTAGGTCTCCATGTTCAAGACAACCTCAAATGGAATTGTCACGTTGACAATCTTAATTCCCAATTAAGCAAATTGTGTTACGCATTCCGAAACTTAGTTAACGCAGTTA
>NNCF01125831.1:131420-167918 GCA_002313205.1 Laupala kohalensis
GCCTTAGGGCCCTTGATCGGAATTGATGGGATGGTCCCTTGCTTGCTTCCGGAGAGTAAATTAGTTTATTGTCCTCCACGTGGTCATACGCAGTTTGTACTGTTTTTGACAATAAATTTATTATTATTTATTATTAGTGCAGTATTGATGGTAATTAAGTGCTGTGTTTTTGTATTTGTCGCTTTAATAGAGCTTAAAATGACTTTTTAAATAAACGATGTATCTTAAACCCCGTCGTGGCCACGGTGTCAGCGTGATTGCTCGAAACCAAGTTATCCTGCGTTCGATACCCGGGCGGGGAAGATAAAATTTGTAAGTTTCCAATTCCATGTCTCACTTCAAATAGCTGTGACTTATGAAAAGTCCATCCTCTATGGCTAACAACCCGGATGCCGCAATCTAGACTCTGTTCCCCCAAAGAGTTACGATGTGTCTAGTAAGTAATCTCATACAGAAATGAGCCTTACACTCGTCATCGTGGTAAGCTCATACACCATTTCGTTGGCCGGAACGAAAATAAGTACATACAATATCGAATTAATATTGTTTTGTTAATGTATATTTATATCAGTTAGAATGATAACTGATGAAGAGCATATGTTAATTTATGCTAATGTATATTTATAAATATTGCATGAAAATTCTTCTTGCACGAGATGATTTGATATTCATTTAACCCTTATTTTTCAGCGGTTCAGTCATGTGTACAATTTTATGAAAAGAATGCTCGTTCATCAGCGGTCTCTATGAATAAATGACACGTCATTAAATTTTTCGGGGCTGGTGGGATAAAATGAAATGATGATACTCTTCATCTGAAGAGAAATCATTCCAGAACACAATGTTACATTAATATTTTCAGAAACAACTTTTGACTTTCATTGATTTGGTGTGAAGTCATGTTCTTCACCCATCTTTCGCTTCCCTCCTAGACCCCCTTTTTGTTGAGGCCCGGGACAAACTACACCCCCTGAGACGAGGGCCTAATGTATTCAGCCCCACGAATTACAATTTCTAACACATAAACCCACATCGAGCTGGCACAAATTTTCTCATGTCCCAATCCCTTAAGTGCACTAATGTTTGTCTGTTTTCGTTTAATTATTATAAGAATACCGGTCCTTCAATTCAATATTGTACTGGAACTCTCCGAGAGTTTCGGCACTCCTCAGACGGGTGTCTGTCGATTCCATATATTTTCTTACAACCCTTTTGATTATGTTATGGTACTCCAGAGATCACGGGACATCTGTGAATTTGTAAAAACAGCGTTCTCTTATGCCCCCCTCTGGGGCACACACAACGCCAGTCAGTGTATGTAGCAATAAAAAAAATAGTACCACTACAGGGAGTTTTATTGGAACTATCGTCGCCGCATTGTACTGGAACTCGCCCAGTACTGGAACACCCCAGGCGGGTGTCTCTTTACCCCATGCATTTTCTTACGACACTTTAGTGTATTTTATGGTACTCCAGAGATGTCGCGGGACATCAGTGAATTCGTTCTCTCTTCTCCCTGATGCCCCTCCCCGCACCAACCCGACACACCACATCTAAGGACATACAATAATGAATAATTAAAAAACTCATTATCCAATCGACGCTTGCCCATAATATTTCAATTTTTGCATGAATAATACCCTTTTGGTATGTATACGAGGAAGTTACAGATGAGTCATAAAATAATGCAATTAAGGAAACTTCATCAAGACAAACAACGACCTGAAATGATATGACGAAAATATCATTCGAGCTATCTAAAATGTAATATACAATTTGAGGAGTTGCAAAAGTTAAAAATGAATTAAATAGAAAAATTAATGAGCACCGGCAAATTTTAGTACAAGATTTCTTGCTAGTCTTCTAACGACTTTTTTCTTAAGTTCGATCGAGAATAAATAATTAAAGACTTACGACCATATAACGGACGAATCTTTTTGACTTTAGGTTGAAGTCGTTTTCAGGTGGAACAAATTATAACAAGAAACATAACGGAGCTATTGAACACAATTTTTAATGTAAATGTAAACATACAATATGTTTACAAAAACGCAGAAACTACACATACATGTTGTAATATTGTATTCTAAACATCAAAGAGCTTTTCTGTGTCTACGTGTGAACTCAAACTCTCGTGTGTTTTTATAACTCTTCTATGCTACGTTTGTAATAATTAACTTCGTCAAATCTTATATATAAAGGAGAGTGTTTGTATGTATGTAATTTGTTTACTTTTTTGCTGTCATAGAAACACAACAAAAGAATTTTCTTACTTAACCGACACTTGGTAATTTAGAATTATAAACAAAAACAATTGAACATCATTGCTTAACAATGCCTCCAAAAAAACGTAAAGCTATTGAAAGTAATGAAGAAAGATATAAAAGATTAGCAACGATACGTGAAAGAGTTGCAAGATCTAGAAATTCAGAAACAGCAGGACACCGTGAAGCCAGACTCCAAGAAATGAGAAACAGGGCTGCAAAAACCAGAGCCTCTGAAACACAACAACAACGTGAGGCCAGGCTTAATGATCTACGAAACCGAGCTGCAACATCCAGAGCCTCTGAACCACAACAACAACGAGAGGTCAGGCTGCAACAAATCAGAGATAGAACGAGACGTTCACGAACTGATGAATACTCCGATTTACAGTGTGAAGCATTATTCTATGACCCTCACATAGATTACGCACATCACGCCAGTATCAACATAGGAAAAATGGATTTAATTTGCCGCAATTGCCAAGCCAAAAAGTTTAAATCAGAACCTCCCGGTCTTTGCTGCAATAATGGTAAATTAAAACTTAACCAACTGGACCCATTACCACAAGAACTCTTAAAATATACAACTGGTGATACACCACAGTCAAGACATTTTCTGAGTAATATCCGAAAATACAACTCATGTTTTCAAATGACCTCATTTGGAGCCACATCTGTTATTAATCAGCCTGGATTTCAATCCACTTTCACAGTACAAGGGCAGATATACCATAAAGCAGGATCGTTGTTGCCGTTGCCTAATCAGCAACCAAAATTTTTACAATTATATTTTATTGGAAACGACCAAGTTGAGACCGACCAAAGATGCGCCAACAATTCAGGAACAAGACGTGAGATTGTATCTGATTTACAACAAATGTTCCATGCACACAATATTTACATAAAAACGTTTGAAACTTCAATTGATCATATGCCCACAGATGCATATAAAATTATTATAAAAGCAGATCGAAAACCAGCAGGAGAGCATGAACGGCGCTTCAACGCTCCTGTAGTGGATGAAGTTGCAGTTGTGATATCGGGTAATGAATTTGAAAAGCGAGATATCGTGCTTCAATTACGTAGTGGATCATTGCAGCGAATTTGCGAAACGCACAGGTCGTATGATGCTCTACAATATCCTATTTTATTTCCTTATGGTGAAGATGGGTATCATTTCAATCTGAGGCAAGTTAATCCAACAACAGGTATTCCAACAAGTGCAAAGGTATCTGCTATGGATTATTATGCTTACCGTCTAATGATACGAGGTACTAAACACAACCACGTGATAAATTGCAGACAATTATTCCATCAATTTATCGTGGATATGTATGTAAAGATTGAAAGTGAACGTCTTCAGTTTATTCGTTCGAATCAAAAAAAATTAAGAGTGGACCAATATATTCACCTAAGAGATGCGGTAGCAAATGACGGAAATATTGAGAATCTGGGCACTTTGGTTATTTTGCCAGCGACGTTTACGGGCAGTCCTAGACACATGCATGAGTACACACAAGATGCAATGACCTATGTAAGGACATACGGGAGACCAGATTTGTTTATTACGTTTACCTGCAACCCGATTTGGTCAGAGATTAAAGAAATGCTAATCAACGGTCAGTCATCCAGTGATCGCCACGATTTAATTGCGAGAGTTTTTAAACAAAAGCAACAAAAATTCATTAATATTATAACAAAAGGTCACATCTTTGGAGAGGTGAGATGCTGGATGTACACCATTGAATGGCAGAAACGAGGTTTACCACATTCACATAATTTATTTTGGTTGAAAAGGAAGATTCAACCAACAGAAATCGACGCTATTATATCTGCTGAACTTCCTAACCAAGAAGAAGATCCTGATTTATACGCTGTGGTAACTAAAAATATGATCCATGGACCATGTGGAAATATAAATCGGAACTCGCCATGTATGAAAGATGGGAAATGCACCAAAAACTATCCTCGAAAATTAATTAAAGATACACAAACAGGAAACGACGGCTATCCTTTATATAGACGGCGAGCTCCAGAAAATGGAGGTTTTACGGCAATACTGAAGACGCGAAGCAACGTGGAAATAGACGTGGATAACAGTTGGATTGTACCATATTCTCCATTATTATCAAAAATGTTTAACGCACATATTAACGTAGAATACTGCAATAGTGTCAAATCTATTAAGTATATCTGCAAATATGTTAATAAAGGTTCTGATATGGCAGTTTTTGGTGTAGGCAATGAAGACACCAACAATGAAGTAAAGCGTTATCAGTTGGGAAGATACGTCAGTAGCAACGAAGCTGTTTGGCGAATCTTCGGATTTTCAATTCATGAACGGTATCCTACTGTGGTTCACCTTAGCATTCATTTAGAAAACGGTCAACGAGTATACTTCTCAACTGATAGTGCCGCAAGAGTGATTGATCAGCCGCCAAACACAACTTTAACAGCATTTTTCCAACTATGCCAGCAGGATACTTTTGCAAGAACACTATTGTATTCAGAATTGCCGAGATATTATACGTGGAATACATCAAGGAAAGTCTTTTGTAGAAGAAAAATGGGCAACTTTGATCCTGAGCATAATATTTATTCATGTGACGCATTGGGCCGAGTCTACACAGTCCATCCTAACAACGCCGAATGTTATTTTTTAAGAATGCTTCTACATACCATTAGAGGACCTCGCTCATTTGCAGAATTAAGAACGGTAAACGGAGAAATATGTGAGACATTCAGAGAAGCTTGCCAGAATTTAGGGTTGCTAGAAGGAGATCAACACTGGGATGACTCATTGCGAGAGGCCAGTTTGATTTCTCTTCCAGGACAAATCCGAATTTTGTTTGCCATCATAATAACCTCCTGTAATCCATCTAACCCAAAAACATTATGGGAAAAATATAAAGAATCAATGAGTGAGGATATACTGGCTAAAGTTCGAAGTGAAAATCCTACATTGGATATTACGTTTAACTCCGACATTTTTAATAAAACTTTGATTATTTTGGAGGAAAAGTGTATCACCATGGTTAACAAGACTTTAGTGGAACTCGGTCTTTTTGCACCTGTACAACATCAAGAGGGTGTATTTTATCCAGATTATATACGTGAAACTAGCTACAATGTCTTAGACTTAGAAGCATACATCGCGGATAAAAAGCCACTTCTTAATGAAGATCAGAAATTCGCGTACGAAACAATAATGGATCAAGTAGATAAACAAGAAGGAGGAATCATTTTTCTTGATGCTGCTGGTGGCACGGGAAAAACATTTTTAATTAATTTAGTTCTCGCTGAAATCAGGGTTCATGGAGAAATTGCTCTAGCCGTTGCATCTTCAGGTATTGCAGCGACATTAATGGAAGGAGGAAGAACAGCCCACTCTGCCCTTAAGTTGCCACTTAATATTTCCCGACAAGAAAATCCCACATGTCATATAAATAAAACAAGCGGCCAGGCACAAGTTCTTATAGAATGTAAATTGATAGTATGGGATGAGTGTACGATGGCTCATAAAAAATCTCTTGAGGCCCTCAACGCAACACTTAAAGATCTTAGAGGAAACTGCAGTTTAATGGGAGGAGCTCTGGTACTCCTGTGTGGAGACTTCCGTCAAACTCTGCCTGTCATTCCAAAATCGACTCCAGCCGATGAAATTTATGCCTGTTTAAAACATTCTGTTCTATGGAATCATGTCCAAGAAATTAGCCTTAAACAAAACATGCGAATCCTCTTAAGAGATGGGAATGCTCAAAATTTTGCAAATAAACTTTTGGAGATTGGAGAAGATAGATTAGTTATTGAAGCATCTGGTATGATAAAATTGTCATCAGATTTATGTGTATCGGTGAAAACTGTCCGCGATATGATACAAGCAGTCTATCCTAACGTTAATCAAAATTATAAAAATTTAGAATGGTTGCGAGAAAGAGCCATTCTTGCTCCTAAGAACGATGATGTTAATGTAATTAACAAGGAGATACTAGCCATGCTGCCAGGAGACGTGATTGAATATAAATCGGTTGATACCGTAGTGGATGCTGACGAAGCCGTCAATTATCCAACGGAATTCCTAAATTCACTTGATCCAGCTGGATTGCCACAACATCGCCTTATACTTAAAGTAGGATCTCCAATCATTTTATTGCGAAATTTAGATCCACCAAAACTCTGCAATGGGACACGATTGTGTGTGACAAAATTAATGAAAAATATAATCCAGGCAGTCATTTTAACTGGAAAAGGAAAAGGTGAAATAATTTTTATTCCACGGATACCTCTAATCCCAACTGATCTTCCCTTCAACTTTAAAAGATTACAGTTTCCAGTCCGGCTAGCTTTTTCAATTACCATTAATAAATCACAGGGACAGTCTTTAAAGTTTTGTGGTGTTGATCTAAGATCGCCATGTTTTAGACACGGGCAACTTTATGTTGCTTGCTCCAGAGTAGGTTCGCCTAAAAATTTATATATTCTTTCTCCTGGATATGAAACAAAAAATGTAGTTTATAAACAGGTGTTAAATAAAGAAGATTCTTAAATTTGTATGAAGTAGTGTATTATTGTGCTTTATAATTTGTTGTTTTTATTTATGTAGTATATTTATATTATTGTTTCTCCCTAACCCGTGCAAAGCCGGGTATTCAGCTTGTATAATAATAAATCAAACAATTACAAATACATTTCCTTTGAGGAGGGATAGATTTTATACCCTTTACTGCTTTTTCAATCAATACTTTACTACATTTAATGCTTAATACGAATATCACTTCTTTTTACAATTTTACTTTATTTCGACATTCATGGTAAAAGGTGTATTATTGATTAGATATTTATAGAAAATGTAGAGGTATTTTTAAGAGTTTTATGTCTTCTATATGGTATTATACAGTTTGTATTTGCTATTTTGATTAAAGTTTACTATATTTTTCTTCTTCATACACACAATTTGAGTGAAAGAAACACTACTTACTCACTCATGCAACTGCAATAATTTTCATTCTACGTGCTCAAAAATCAACATTTGAAGGTATGCATAATCAAAATTTGTTTTTAATTTGTGGAATGGACATCACGAGGAGTAATAAAAAGTTACTTTAAATTGTGTTCTGCCATTGGTTGTCTGCTATGTTTGTAATTTAGCATTATCGAGAATAACTGAAAAACTAAAGTGGCAAATGCGAGTATAGAGTACTTAATTTGCATCAAATTAGCACTAAATAATGACCTACTTTGATTTTTGGAAAATCTGTATTCTGTAACTTTATCATAAAGCTAGCAGAATACAGTATAACTCGAAAACTAAGAGAGCGGCAAATTCGGGAATACAGCACTTAATTAACATCAAATTAGCACTAATTATTTTATATGTTTAAATGTATTCTGCCATATGTTGTCTGTCAGCTTAATGGGCGTGAAACGTAAACCTGATAGGCACAAACTGTGAAATAGGAATTGCCACAATAGGAACTCCTCTTAACAGCACAGGTTGTCATTTTACCCAGTCCTTACTTAAATGTCAAGAACTTTAATACAGTGCATGCAATTGTCGTTATTTCAAGACGTGGTAATTTGAAGTGTAAAAAGGTTTTAAATTACATTCTCAGTGTTATTTCACTGAACAAATACATTTATTGCACAAATCATTAATCGTAATAATAAATCAACATAAGAAACAAATAAAATATAATTTAAGTCAATAAAACTCATATTGGAAACAAGAAAAATAAAAACAATCTAAATACTGTTTCCAGACGTATTAAAACTTACATGCCGCTTCGTAAAAACACATTTCATTGTTTTGCAGCCGCGTTATTTTGTGTTATGAATTTATGCTTCTGTTTAGTTTTCTGGTCTGTCTGATTGCTTTCCCTGTTTGAGGCGTCATTACTACGAATATGTGCATCCGTGTCAACTCTTCTAAGCGTTTTTGCATCATTAACTCAAAGGTTAAGATTGAACAGAAAATATAAAGAGAAATGTGAAAAATTGTCCAGAAAATATAACTATTATTATCTAAGAAAACACGTGATTCGGATGATAAGCAAGAAATTCGGAAGAAGTGGTTCTTTAATAATACAACAGTGGACATTCTTGATGCGGTTATATCTGTGGTAACTTTGGATGATAAGTTTAGGATATTTAATAATACAATGTCAAATGGTGATATTGTAGAGTTAATAAAATGTTTGGAGTGCAATCTGAAAAAGATACTTACAGAGAAACATGGTTTCTTTCTTCGAAAAATATATTATTGACTGTTTTACAAAGCAGTAGTAGGTAAAGGTAAAGTTCTGCTGTACATTCACGGTATGAGTTTATTGAGAAAATAGAGTCAATGTTAGGGAATAGTTCAACTTATGTCCAAATCAGTCGTAATCCTCTAAACAAAATAATAGATAATTTAAAAACTCTTCTCAATGGATGGAAACAGTACAACTACATACTCAATATTACACACAGTACATTATATATTTCTTCAGTTAAACTCTCTCGAGCTTATGGATTACCTAAAATCCATAAATAAAACATTATGTGTAGGATAATTGTATCATCAATCGATAGTCCTCTACATGAATTTTCCAAATTTATATTACAAATTTTGAAACACGGTCTCGGAGAAGGTAAATTTTTAGTGCGGAATAGTTTAGAGTTTGTTAATGCATATAGGGACTTAGTAATTGATGATGTCGAGTTTGGTCTCTTTTGACGTGGTTTCACTTTCTACAAGTATACCAAATGACTTATCGGTTAACTGTTTTATCTAGAAGGAGCAAAATTGAACAAAACTGCAATATTCTAAAAGATGAAATTGCATTAAAATTTATTATTGAATCTACATATTTTACGTTTAATTAGAAATTATACCATCAAGTTGAGGAATCGCCAATGGATAGTCTAATTAGTCCACTTTTGTCGGACTTTGTATTACGTGATCTTGAAAGATCATGTCTTAATAATTTAAATTTTGTTCCTTTACTTTATACTTGTTATGTCAACGCCATATATTGCGTAATTCCATCTGATGAAATAGAATAAATGTTAAATGTTTTTAAAGAATATCATCCACGGTTGGAGTTTACGTTGGAGAAAGAAACCGAAGGAATATTGAATTTTTTAGATATCTTATTATCAGGTGCAAATAAATTGCTGTCCGATTGGTATCACAAAAATTTATTCAGGACGAGTATTAAAGTATTTTTCGGATAATCTTGCGCAAAAGATTGCAATGATACACAATTTGGTTGACAAAGCTATATTGCTGTCTGATAATTGTTTCCATTATGATAACATTGATTTTATAACAATAATCTTACTGGCAAATTATTATCCAAAAAGTTTTATAATGAAATACGTAAAGAGATCGAATACACTACCTTACTAATATGAAACATCCTTCATCAAATATACAAAATTCTCAATCTCAGGTAAATAGTAAATCTATAAGTAGTATTTCCATACCATAGAATAATATCTCCAAATTTAGGTAGATTTCTTTCTCCTGGAAAACATATAGTTGGTGAGTTCCAGAAAGAAACTATCTCATAATCTTGTAATTAAGGGGAAAGATGCAATCGACAAAATGTCTTCGCACAAAGTCGTTTACAAACGTGTTTGTAAAAATTGTCCGTTTTGCTATATTGGGCAGACGAAACGTAAATTTCAGACGCTACTCAAAGAACGTTAACGTAACATAAACACACCACAACATAATGTTATTTCATTACACTATTTAAATTTAGATCATTCAATAGATTGGAGTGTTTTAATTTTAGATTTGGAGCCAAATCACTACAAACGCATAAATTCAGAAATGTTACACATCAAATTTACGAAATACACCCTGAATTCATGAACTGACACTGTCAACTTACCCAAAGTCTATAGTTGTTTATTATGATTTTGTAATTTTATGGTTTGTTTTTTCAAATTATTTATTTTTCTATGGAATCCCAGTGTGTCTGTCCTGAAGACATCCTAGGATTAATCCTAAAATTATCTTTTGAAGACAATATTTCAAGAACATTTCTAAGATATCTCTACTTTGTGTTTACGGAATTAGTCCGTGGAATACAGTTTTAAGATGATTTAAAATAGGTATTTGTAGAATATCCTCAGTTTCTTCGTGAAAGATATCCTATGAACGTATTCAGTTTCTACATTCAAGATTATCTCCAGATAGTCTGGTCAAGATAGTCTGGAAGATGTCTTAAGGTTGTACTGCTGACATAGTTCTCTTTATATCTTTTGAAGATAGTATCTAAGATATCTTCCCAGGATATCCTTATTTCGTCCTCGGAGGATATTCTGTGATCATTCACAGTTCATACAGTGAAGGTAATCTCGAGATAGTCTTATCCAGATCAGGGGCGGATACGGACTAATATTTTAGGGGGGGGGTCATAACAAAAGAATATACTCTTCGGCAGAGTACGTTCCAGAAACCATCCCAACCTCAGAAAAAAATTGAAAATTCTAAAGCAAATTGTAAGTTTAGGTCATATAAGCGTTAATATTTTTGGTGGGGTTTTAAGGGCTCGTTAACAGCAAGGTCATTAGAACCCATAAGCGTTAATTAATGTGCGGTTCGGTACAGTAACGCCCTACTTTCGAGATTATTTTAAAATTTTTGTGCGACGGGAAAGTGATAGATGCAAAACTTTTATTGCGATTAAAGATGCAAAAAATTTATTCAACTTTTTAAGGTACATAAACATTTAATTTTTCAAGGACAAGAAAAAAATGACTGATGAAAGATGGCACTGAAGCTGCGGTTTTTGAAAAATTAAGTACAGGTGCTGTATACGATAGGGACTGTGAAAACAAGACTAATATTTTCTCTTTATATACCATGTCGAGTTACGATGGCCACACGTTCGTGTAGTAGATTTTATACTTCCGTCCGCATTGTTACGTTCGCGTCCTATCCAGTGGTTGTTCATTCTTCCGCCACGGGCTGGTGACATTCAACAATGTACTACCAATGTTAATAGATAATACTGATCAAATAGTGAGGGAGTGCTCTCAAATTATTATAATTAATGTGGAAGATTTTTATTTATCTCTGCTCATCACGGCAGCAGTCTGCTTATGAGAACAATTGTTTGATAACAAATGGTGCAGCATTGCAAAGTGTTGCCGAGCAGCAATCCACTAAAACCACCATTCATAACTGATGGGTCTCCGAAGACGACTCTCTTCCTACGAGCGTATCACATCGACACCCACTCTCACAATCATAATGGAACCAACCATCGCCGCCACTACAACTTTGTCAAACTTTGTGCGCTGCGAAATCGTTTCTACAAATATACTGTAGTACTAATTACTGATTAAAAATCGTTCAAATGCGTCAACGTCTTTGAAAAACATAAAGGCTTTTCCGCGACTAGAAACTCATTCTCTATGAGATTTTAGGGGCGGTCATGACCCCCTTGACCCTCCCCCCCTGTATCCGCGCTTGGACCAGATAGTCCGCAACGTGTCCTAAGTCGTACTTTTGCTCTAATCCTCACTTTATCTTTTGAAGACATTATCTACGTATCTTTTAAAGATAAACTAATTTTGTCCGCTGAGGATTCTCTTTGAATAAATTTTTATATTTGATGTGAAGAGCTCTCTACATTTCGATGTGGATTCAAGACGTCGTCAGGTGATCAAGTAATACCAAATTATAACAATAATTATAATTATAATTATATTTGTCCTGTTATGTTCATTTGCCTTGTTGTTATTATACGTGATCGTACGCAATATTCATTGCTTTTTGACAAATTGTAATCAATTAATCTCAAGGGCGCTGAAGTGAATTACCACGTATGCGACGAATACCGCCCAATATTCGCTGAAGCAGCTGAACTCGATATAAAACGGACAACGATCTGAACATTCCAGCACATCTAAATCAACTGGCTTCCCAGTTCCCACATCTTTTTAGGAAGGTCCAGCAAAGCGATCATGTTCGCAGGAAGATAGTAGGGGAGATCATACCCCGCCAACTGAGCTGCCTCAATTTTTTCGTGACCTTTGACCTCGAATAAAATTTTTAGCACTAGTCGGATCGATGACGACTTTTGATATTTCATTTGAAATGATGAACATGAGATGTGTACCAAATTTCATCTCTATGCGAATTTTTGTCGAACTTCGTCTTCTTTCTGTCTATTTTTCCTGTGCTATGAGTGCGACGTTGTTACACGTAAGAATTGTAATCCCTGCGCGGATTATTACTGTTCTATCTGTGTTTGGAAGTCTATTTGCATGTTGTGTCCTTACGCTTTCAGTTTTTCATCTGCGCAGGGAAGACTGAATATTGGAAATAAATGATTATATCCTAATGAAATTAAGTATAAATAAGTATTTGCTCATTAAAAATTTACTTGAAAATATTCTTACATTGACTGAATGCGAGCGTTGCTCAGCCCCCTAGTACAATAATACAAGAAGTTAGAAGAACAAATATTTAACAACTATTAATTTTTATTGTAGTTTTAACATAAAATTCATTAAATTAACAAATAAAATAAACCCATGAAAATGATTGTGAAAAAATATTTATAAATACACTTATTAAAAATTTACATACAATTATTTTTGTAATGAATAAATCCGATAGTAACTCTGTCCCCTAATATTTTAATTTAATCAACCTCCAGGTGTGTTGCTTAGAGCACTGTACTAGATTCTCTAGTCTAGAGACTAAGAGTATCAATGCGTAATATTCATTCGAGGACATAAGTCTTTTGAAATGTATTTGGCTCCTTTGTTGCGACTGATAGTCACACATAGTCAACAATACGTCACTCAATCTACAATACGATAAGAAAGACGTGATTTACTGAAAAATAAATCATAGAATTTATTTCTTTAAGTTGATGGAAGAGCGTTTTCTTACCCAGGAAGTACCTTTCACCCGAAATATTTAAATTATCTTTTATGTTCTACAACTCTATATCGAGTGGCCTTTTCGATCGCATGTTATGATAAGACTTGGAATCTTTAGGTCATTATCCATTGGTTTCATTTATATCCTATCAAACACATCATTGAAGCCATGTTCACATTCTTCAAGCCCCTCCCCCGTAAATAAATCCTTGATACGTCCCTGCTATAGCTGGAGGTCCCGGGTTCGAGTCCTGGACCGTCGCAATTTTCACCAGGCCGTAGATCTTTTTAGCAACCGTCACCATTTTCACCAACTTTTCCTCCCTGAGTAGGTTGTCGGAAGTTGTGGATACAAGTTGTATTTAGACACTTAGGTACGTGGAAACCGAGTACAAGTGCTTCCAGAATAGGGAGCTGCCTGTGGTCACTTATCCCCTGAAGGGCGGATATTCACGGGCCTCAGGAGAAGGCCAGGTGGAAGTGGCGTGCAGGTTTTGCGAGTCGAGGCGGTAGTGCAGTGGTAGCACAACTGCGGCTATAACAGGGGATCCCGGGTTCGTGTCCCGGTCCCTTGCCTTTCACTTGGCCGTAGATAACGGATAATGGTGACCACTTGTAAAACGTTAACTAAATAGTTGAATGTCTGACAAACTTATATTCGATTACATTTGAAAAATTTGTTCAATTAATTATGAATATTAGGTAAGTGATTTTCTTTATTGCCACCTTACTACCGTTCAACACAAAATAAACGAATTCTTAAATTTCTTGCTATAATATCCTTTATTACCCTGAAACTCGGAGAAAACTGATACCTTTTGAAATCGATAACATTTTTACAAGCCTTTATTTAATTTCACTTGTTAGTATGTTTGGGCCAAATCTTCCAACTGAATTTTTAGCCTGTCCCCCTCAACAGGTTGAACTGAAATTTGGCACACATATGTAAACCCTCTGACAATGCAATATTATGATGTCTATTTCAAATAAAAACTTTTAAAAGGTTTTTTAAATAACGATTTTATTCCGAGATAACTCGCGGCGAACTATTTTCGGGAAGCTTCCCCTGAAATACATTCCCTCTCTCTCATGCAAGTAAGTATAATGCATTGCATAACCTTCACTTTTCGTTTTGACTTCTTATCATTACAATCGTTTCTCAAAAGATGTTTATGCTATCGGAAGGTGTACCTCACGGATGCTGTATCATTTACGCTATTTATTTATATTAATACAGGTTTTTGTTTAAAAGGTATTTTTAGTATTACGAATGAACAAGCAAGGTTAATTATTATGACCAATAAATAGTCAAATTCTAATACTAAAAAGTATAAAATAAAATAATAAATAAAAAACCTTTTTAAAAACAAGCTTCTATTTAAGCGATGTACTCAAACGAATAAAATAAATTAAGGTTTTTATTAAAATAATGCAATGTCAAATGATAATACCTCCATATATACTTCACATTAGTATATGCTAATAAAAATAAACGTACGTACTATTTTTATCACTGAAAATTATTTAATATTTTATGTTGAATTATTGGTTTTCAAAAACCTTTTTGTGCGAATCGAGAATAAATTCATACTTTGGCAAGTACTTATTTTCTAGCCCGTCACTGTCCAATGAAAATTGGTGTACAGTTTTATGAACAATGTTGCATGTAATATTTGCTTTATGTTGCATTTCCTCAAAAGAAACTGCTACATGTAGCTAAACTTTTTGCTATGCAGCTATATAACAGCATTTACACTACGTGGGAATCTGCTATATACCAATGCTTTATAACATTTGGAACACAATTTCATAAGTTTGCTACATGTAACCCGTGTAACATTTGCTATACGTAGTACGTTCTCGAAGGAAACTGCTATATGTAACAAATGCTACATGTAACAAAACGCTAAATATACCAATTTCTCAAAACTATTTTATAGAGCAAAATGCAATAAGTAGCAAAACGTTTGCTATACAACAATGTCGCTTTTCCCACTTGGAGTCGGAAAAGATCGAAGGGCTTTATGTAGCTAGTTACGCCATCGTCCCTGCTGAATGCCTTGCAGAACTGAGTAAAGAGGAAAACGTATCGGTCAATCATATGTTTGCATCCGCCCTGAAGAATATCTCAGATCGAAACGTCTGCTCTTCGACTACTGACGCGGCAACAACCTGGTAACCAAGATACAATTGAACCGGTCGCGGAAGACGGCAGAATAGGTTAGTCAAAATGGGCGTATACACTATAGCGGAGTACTAATTTAAAAACACTCACCCTTTTCTTTTCAATTATACGTAAATAATTTGTAATAGGAATACGATGCAGACATAAGGAAAAATAAAAAATTGACTTATTTTATATACTATGGTACTTATTTATGGTAATATTTTTAATAATTTATAGTTTAAAGCATTATAACAATTTAAATAATTTATTGTAATTTTTTGTAAAAGTTATAATTATTTATAATATTTTGATAGCAGTTTTAATTATTTATAAAGTTATATAAAAATTAAAATAGTTATAAATAATTATGTATAAACCATTAATATTAAATAAAGAATGAAATTTTGTTATCATTAAATAAATTGTTTGGGGGTCAATGGGCTGATATGGCGCAGGTGGGATACACAATGCCTATAAGTGTATACCGTTAAGTGCCTGCATGCTGTCCCGTTAAATAGGGCTCTGTCAGTCAAGTCTGATTCTCACCTCCTAGTGGGGACCCCTGGGCAACACAACATGTGGCTCTCAGAACCTTAGCTTAAGATTCTGAGATGCTGGTGGCCATGGGTACCTTCTCGACTCTGCGCCATCTCATCGGAGATGGCAGCGGATGCGAGTCGGTTGCCTAAGCCAAATTGTGTTGTGGCTAACGAGAACAGGCGAAAGGCGAGTCTCCGGCGCCTTCAAACGGGAGCCATAGGCTAAGGGAAGGAAACCCTGACAGAAAACCAAGGGGGAGGGGGGCCTCTGTAGGTGTAGTGGAACCAACCGCCCTAGGGGAGTAAACCTCGACCAAAAATCATTGGTCCTCCGGATCTCAGGGGGTTAGGTTTAGGTTGACACCCTATCTCTGTAAAAAATGTTAAGGTTAGGAAAACTCAGAAGCCTCGGAAATGGAATCCCAAGTATGACGGAAATAGGCAATTGAATAAGGTAATGAATATTGGAACCTGGAACGTTAAAACATTATACAGAAAGGGGGCGGTAAAGGAACTAGAAAAGCAAATGACAGAGTTTAAAATGGATATATGTGCACTGCAAGAGATTAGGTGGATCGGGAAGGGTGTGGAATCTAAAGGAAAATACACAATTGTATATAGTGGGAAAGAAGAAGGAAAACATGAATTTGGCACAGGGTTCTATTTAAGTGGTAGGGTACAACACAGTTTGATAGATTATAGGTTAATAAATGAAAGAATTTGTCTCATTAGACTTAGGATGAAATTTTATAATGTTACATTTGTATCTGTACATGCTCCTACAGAGGAGAAGGAGGATGATGTAAAGGAGATTTTCTACGCTGAATTAGAGAGAGTCATCGACACTATACCATCATATGACATGAGAGTCATATTGGGGGATTTCAATGCCCAGGTGGGCAAGGAAAGTTATGTGCTACCAGCATGTGGACCGTATACCATACACGAAAATACTAACAATAACGGAAGAAGGTTAGTGGATCTAGCCAATGGTAAAAACCTTGCGGTCTCAGATACATGGTATCCACACAAAAGATGTCACAAGGGTACTTGGAGATCACCTGACGGCCGATATTTGAATCAGATAGATCATGTAGTGGTAGACAGGAGGCACTGTAAGAATATAAATGATGTAAGAAGTATGAGGGGAGCAAAGATAGAAACGGACCATTTTCTAGTAAGGGCCAAAGTTAATTTGAAAGTTAGTAAGACACCAAAAATAAAGAAAAGTGAAATGGGGAAATGGGATGTTAAAAAATTAGAAAATAAGGAATACAAGGAGAAATATTGTAAAGAGCTAGAAAATGCACTCCTGAAAATCAATGAGAATGATTCAAATGTAGAAAAGGTGTGGAAAAATGTAAGAGGAAGCATAGTAGAGATATCGGGGAAGGTGCTAGGGAAGGAGGGAAGACCGAAAAGAAATGAGTGGTTTGATGAAGAATGTGGAAAGGCTCTCCATGAAAGGAATATGGCGTGTGAAAAGTACAGGAGAAGACCGACAAGACAAAACGAACAAACATATAAAGGAAAAAGAAAGGAGTGTAACAAGCTGTATAGGAAGAAAAAGAGACAAATGTGGGATAGTAAGATGGAAAATATTAAGGAAAAGTACAATTGCGGAGAAGCTAGAGAATGGTACAGGGAAGTCAAATACATCAAGAATGGATTCAAACCTAGAGCAGTAATCATTAGAGCGCATAATGGAACAATTCTAACGGAGGGAAACAAAATTTCGAGTAGATGGGCAGAGTACTACGCGAATCATTTTCAGTACAAAGAGGATGGAAGTATGAGGGGATATGAGAAACATGGGGAATACCAAACAGCGGAACCAGACGTAGCTCCACCATCGGTACAAGAAATTAAAAAAGCTGTAGCAAGCTTGAATAGTGGTAAAGCGCCAGGATGCGATGGAATTCAGAGTGAATTATATAAATGTGGTGGGGATGCGATGATGAAAATTATGCACCAACTGATTACGAAAGTTTGGGAAATGGAAGTAATACCGAGGGAATGGAAATGTGGAATTATTAATCCAATACACAAAAAAGGGGATGAAACGTTGTGTGACAATTATAGAGCCATCACCTTACTCTGCACAGGCTACAAAGTGTTGTCTAAAATAGTGTGTTATAGACTCAAACCATATGTAGATGAGCTGATTGGAGAGTATCAGTGTGGATTTCGGTCGGATAGATCAACAATAGACCAGATATGTATTATGAGACAGACATTGGACAAATGTTGGGAAAGAAATATTACTACACACCATCTATTTCTCGATTTTACGTCCGCCTACGACTGTATTTGGAGAGAAGAAATGTGGGATCAGATGCATGAGATGGGAATACCTAAAAAGTTGGTAGGGATGTGCAAGCTAATGAATGAAGAGAACCAAGCCAAAGTTAAAACAGGTGTAAATATATCGGAAGAAATAAGCCTTGAAACAGGATTTAGACAAGGAGATAGTGTAGCCCCGATGTTGTTTAACGTAGCATTGGAAATAGCGTTTCGGATGGCTGGAATAGACTACCGTGGGAACATTCTGTATAGAACACACCAAATACTAGCGTATGCGGATGATATAGTGATATCAGGGAGGAGAGTGGAGGATGTGAAGGAGAAATTCATCCAGTTGGAAGAATATACCTCTAGGCTTGGTCTGAAAGTAAATGAAGCAAAAACAAAATTTATGACAGTCTCCAGAAGGAAAAATATCAAAGATACCAAAATTATCATTGGTAAACATAAATTTGATGTAGTACAAGAATTTATTTATCTGGGAACGTTGCTTACAGCTAGAAATGAAATAAATATGGAGATAGATAGAAGAATTACAAATGCTAATAAAGCATATTTTGCTCTACTTCCATTAATTAAAAACCATATCGTGCCACGCCAAACCAAAATTAGGATATACAAAACACTAATAAGACCGGTGATTATGTACGGTGCTGAGACATGGACATTAACAAAAGGAGTATGTGAAAGATTGAAAATCTTTGAAAGGAAAATTCTCAGGAGAATCTATGGAGGGGTTAAGGAGAATGGTCAGTGGAGAGTACGGTATAATAACGAAATAGCGCAGTTGTACCAAGATACTGACGTTGTCACGTACATAAGAGTAAGTAGATTGAAATGGCTGGGTCATGTTAATAGGATGGATGAGAGCAGAACTGTAAAGAAGGTGGTAAATGGCCAACTGGATGGAGTGAGGACAAGAGGAAGACCAAGAAGTAGATGGTGGGATTGTGTGGAGGAAGATTTGAAGAAAGCCAGGATTATGAACTGGAAGTTGGCGTCAAAAGACAGGGAAAAATGGAGGAGGCTTGTCGAGGAGGCGAAGGTCCATTTGGGACTGTAGAGCCAACTGAAGAAGAAGAAGAAATAGGTTGTTTAAACGATTTAAGTGTTACAGATATTTAAAATGGTAGTAAATGGTTGAAATAGTTGTAACAAATAATATTGTCTAAAGAATTTAAATACTTATAAACAATAAAATTTTAAAATAGTTATATTTGGTATAAACAAAATGTAGAAATATGAATTATTCTGGTCGTTTTGATTGTTTATGACAAATTTAATTGTTTATGGCACATTTAATTTCTTATAACGCTTGTTATAGCACTTTAACTGTGTATAACAATTTTAATTTATTAAGAGATGTTAATTGTTAATATATACATAGTTTTTATATTTTTTACAAATATTTTAATTGCTCATTTGTTAATAGTGATCGTGTAAGAATATAAAAGAGTAGAGCTCAAAATAATTGTACGTGGTTTTCTCGTAAACATCACATCTGATGTTCTATACAATTTTCAAGTATATCTTTAATTCTGCGTATTCAATGTCTTGGGAATTACTCGTAATTATGAATTGCCACTTTTCGTAATGCTTCGTACATTAAATGAACATTTTAATCACACTAAATATATCTAAGTTTCGAGTATAAGAAACTTCATTGCGGTTGCGATGATGTAGTGACCGATACTACCATCGGATTTCTTTTTATAATCCCCTTACTTCTAATAGCCGTGGAGAGTACAACAAAAATCGCAGAAAAACACAGTACCAATGAATTTATAATTTTCTTTTGCATGTACACGTGGAAAATTTAGTTTTATGAATGAATATTTACTTTTTAAAACCTGAAATCTTTCAAAACGCGTGATATTTTTACGGTTTTGGTGATGCGTCGATTTTATTATTTCTTACAAAATAAATTAAGAATGACAAAAATTAATTCTTGTTCAGCGAATGATCGCTGTTGTGTTTGTGACAACATTTATAAATTTCTATCTTCTACATGCAAAATATGAGTTTGGTTTTTTTTCGGAAACACTGCTGAAAACGACGAAAGACATTATTAGGGAATAAAATTTATATTGTCGCAGTCAATAGAAACCCGTGATTACATTACAATCGAATTAAAACTATTTAGGCAGCCTCCAGCATGTGATAATTATAATCATGTTTGCCGGTACCGTTTTCAGTCAACAGCCTGGACTCCACAGCTGACAAAGCCAGTTCGTGGAATGATACGCGCGGCAACAACACGAATGACTGGAATCCATCGTTGGTCACTAATTGAAAACATTGTTTTATTTATCACTTGCTGGAGGCTGCGTAAATAATTTTAAACGTTTTCATTCAATTGTAATATAATCACGGGATTCTTCTGAGTGCGACAGTATATTTTTTTCCTTAGTAAGTCTGCACGTTTTTAGCATTGTTTTTGAAAATATTAATAACTTATTATATTTTTCACGTAGAAGCTTGAAACATATAAATGTCACAAATACAACAGTAATTATTCGCTAAATAAGAATAATTTTTGTCATTTTAAATTTATTTGGTAAAAAATAATAAAATTGACGTATCGGCAAAAGCCGCAAAAATTTCACGCTTTTTGATACATTTCAGGTTTTTAAAAATTAATAAAAATGCAAAACAAAATTACAAATCCAATGGCGTTAACTGTTTTTTTTCTGCGATTTTTGTTGTACTCTCCCCAGCTTTTGGAAGTCAGGGGTCTATAATAAAAAATCCGATAGTAGCTCTGGCCTTCAAAATGACGGACACTAGCTTTGACAACTGCATACTGTCCAAATGTAGTACAGGCCATTTTGAAAACTTCCAAAATTAGTTCTGACATGTGTGTATGTGTTTCTGTTTCCTCCAAAACACGCAAAGGGAACAACAGATCGAAAGCAAAGTTGAGAATTGGATTTTAGTTCATTAGGAATAGAAGACTTTCTGAACAGCACATTCCGACTTCATGAACTGCCCGCGTACCACTTCTGACTTCTAAAAAGAAAAATTTGTAGAAAATGAATTGTGTGTGTGTGTACATTAAAATATGCGTTTAGATTGTCGAACACCATTAACTTGCGACTTTCAAAAGCAGCAAAATATAGGATGGTTAAAAAGAGTTACAAACGTAAATAAAATGTCATCAAAACCATGTTGATTTTTATTTTATAACAATATTAAGCAAATGTTTTGAACTATTATTTAGTTACATAATCGGAAAGTTAATAGGGTTACTCTCCAGATTTTTAATTTTTCTTCAGATATGTTCCATCAGTGGGAATATTCAAACTAATGAACTATTATTTTCATTACTACAAAAACATTCATGTACACAATCTGGCATTTATGTAAATGATGGTTAAATAAATGACAAATAAATACAGCTTCAATGAAACGGGACACCGTCCTAGCCTCTTCTCGATGCAGACACGCTAGCTTACAAATCATACTTCTTATATTATTTAATTCTATTTAACTTATTATTTGTATAAATTATCCGGTGAAAGACAGGATACTTCATATGGCTTTAGAAAAAATTATATATTTGAAACAATAATTGTAAGTGTAAGCAATGCGAGTTATATGAAACAATTATTTTTCATAGTGTAGTGGAAACAGGTACCGAAACAAAGTTTTTTGTATACGAATTTATCAATAAACTGGCTGCTGCCAGGAATTATTTGTTAACAACATAATCAGTGGCGGATCTAGACCATAATCGAGGGGGATTAACCGGGGAGCATTTGTTTAAAAATTGTGGTTTTACAACACAAATTTTATAAATATTACCTTAAAATAACATGTATCAAATAAATAATTAACAATCTGGTATTATTAATAACAATAACAATTATTTATTGAAGTTATTATTTAATACGGTATTATTAATTTTATTAATCTGGTAATATTAATAAAAATAACAATAATAATATTAATAACAATAACAACTTTATAACTAATAATATTAACAATTATAACAATAACAATTATTAATCTGGTAACACTTTTTAAAAGTATGCCATTTATCAACTTTATCTGTTAAGAGTTCAGGTCCAATGGGGGGGGGGGGCTATAGCCTCCTTAGCCCCCACCATAGATCCGCCACTGAACATAATAATATATGGCAAATGGAATATAGTGTAATCGCGCCTTCACTGTTGGATAAATCGAGCACAACGCTGCATCGCCGTGAACGGTGGCCATTTCCAGCATTTTCTATGATGAGCAGTTCTACTGTTCATGAACTAGGGTCAATTTCGTGTCAGTCTGGTAAAGATTTACGGAGTCAGTTTTATTTTGCCCATTCTGTAAATAAATTATATAGAAATATTATTTAAGTAGGTATACATTTGATTTACAGAAGTGTTTTGTATTATAATTGCTTTTACTCTTCTTTGTTTGTAATTCTTATCACACATGATCTAACATTCATTTTACATTATTTTAACGTGTTATTTCATTCGTACTTTTCTACATTCTCACCTCTCATGTTAACATCAATATAACAGTCATTTTTTCCCGTCTGCAGTATCTCAGCAACGGTCTATCAAGAAACCCTTCGCAGGTAGAAAGTGGTGCGAGATGTCAGGTGGTATGAGATGTCTGAACACCAAACATTTTTCTTTGAATGTCATTGCAACGTTCAGAGATGGTGGAGGGGGTGAGGCGAAGGTCAGGAAGGACCCCAGGGACTAAGTGCAAGATTCAGAATGGGGCCCATGGCATAAACTAATTGGAAAGGCAAGAGTACGTTACGCTTCTCGGGAGAAAATGAATTATGAGTGCCAGTTTATATTTCTTTTTACGATTTTATATTACTTCCCCACCTGGATATTGAGATTCATTGCATGACTAACGTGATTATTTCTAGTGAAATGAAATTGGACAGAATGATAGTTTCATTCAAGAATACTTCTTTATGATTTTGACCTTATGAATTTCGCATATGTTACAGCTTGAAACATTTAGTTATGTATAATATTATGCACAACACTGAGCATTTGTGTCTTTTTATTCTTTACAAAACCGTCGCAATTTGAATTGGAAAATACAGATTAATTATTTACTGTATATTCATAGTCATCGTTTGGCACAAGTTGCCACGCTAGTTGGCGGCGAGCAGCTGGCGCCCTCTTCCGGCTGTTTACCGAGTAGATGATGGTGGGGGGTGGGGGAACGAGAGCGGAGGCCAAGAGTTGCGAGAGCTCAGCTGACAGCGATCACAGCTGCGAACAAGGAGAGGTGCGGCAACGTTGCACCGCCCAAGCAATCGTTCTAGGAAACGAGTGATTTCTGGTGGGAAGTGTCTAGTGCGTCACAGGCAAGATCCTGTTGCAGGCAAGTTGATGGGCCTGCCAGCAAAGATTGTCGGTCGTGCACATTCTCGTTGGAACATGAATGGCCCCGAAGCGCGCGCGATACACTATAATCTGATGTATTGCATTCTTGCACCCATTCAAATATCGTTGATTAAAAGTATTTACATTCCCTCAACGACCATCTTCAATCTACTTATTTATTCCTGGAATGCGCAAGAAATAAAATGTCCGAACTCTACACCCTAAATTAATACTTTCATTTTATTCTTATCCGCAAAGTTCTCGACTTTTTTCTATCATCCCAGTGAAATAATTAAATAAATCATCTTATTTAATACATTTAATAAATTATGTTCTTAATCTTTCTCATCCAAATTACTGATAAATTGTTGGCTTATGCTTGTCAAGACAACAAAGTTAAACAGACCATTCCAGGCGCTCAGGTAGTCAGCACGAAGTTAGAACGAACGATGTTTAGTCACAGTAAAGAAAACTGAAATTAGACGTTCTTAGAACACTTTCAAAGGAAGTAAATAAAATGGATCGGGGATTAATTCAGAATGAAACTTTATTTTAAAATTATTACAAAATAAGTACGGGTTGTACATAATGCAAAGTACTACCTTACAAATGAATGTAAAATCCCACTGAAAAGTATACCTGTAATAAATAAAAATACTATTCGTCCATAAAGGTCGTAAGATTTTAATTATTTATTTCTGTACATTTAAGACAATATAAGGTCTAGTCGCAAACAGGTTAATCTTATTCAAACAGATCTACGGCTACAGAGCCACCAAGAAAAAAACTACAGAAATAGGCTAAGGAATTTTAGGTAAATTTTCTGAACTTGGCTTCCTTGAACCGGAAGAGTTCGTAATCTACTAGAGCTTCCTATTTCGTTTTTCCTTATACATTTTCATTCCAAAAATGCGAGTTTTGTTCTTTACAAGGATTTATGAAATTAGCCTAAGCTTTGCTCATTTGGTATCGGTCATTCATTTTACCCCTAATCATAAATCAAAATTAAACACATATAGTTGTAACTTGTAAAACACACTAACAAATATCTAGAGTAAAATGAAACGGCCTTCAATTCGTTTCGGACGGGGAAGGGGCGGAATAAAATTATCTGTAGTGCACGTACCTATTTCATTTTGTTTACCGAAGAATCTTGTTGACACTAACAAGAGGACCGCCAAACACGAGAATAACGTGTTTCAATAATGTGGTAGCTTTTACATTTTATTTTACTCGTGTTCTTTTTTGCGTTTTTTTTAAATTTTTCTGTAGAACACCAAGATGAAGAGATAAAGTTTAGAAAAGCGTTTAAAGTTGGTGAGGAAATTAGGACTGTTTTAGTTTTCCATTTAGGCTGCCACTGCCATGTTGCTTACGGCACAAGAGAGCCACACCTCAATAACTTATAAATTCCTTCAAAGAGGAAATTAAGAATTGAAACACAACTCCGGTAATGTTATTGGTGGTAGCTTCGGAGCTAGTTCCTAGGTAGTATCTTATTTACTTGCGGTATGGTTTATAATGCGATTTATATCGAAAAGACAAGATGGGAAATTTCCTCCTCACACAACGTTACATATTTTATGCTTGAATCATGTTTTCGACGAATATTTATTTCCAAGATTCTACAATACAGAAATATATGTTTTAATATCTATGACGTAACTAGTATGTGGTTTTTGTTGTACTAATATAAGAAAAGTAATCTAGTTAGAAATATAATTAAAATTTAAGTGTTCTATAAATAGTTTGATTTATATTTCAGGGCGCCGCCGAATATACCCCTTTAGTAAATAGAGCCGCGGGTCAAGAAAGTTTGGAAACAATTGTAGCAGACGAACTAGAGTAAGTGCTCTGATGCTCGATATCTTAAGCTCAAAATATTACTCGTTAACTCTTATTTCTGTTAATTTATGAAGTCTGAGTCAACACTTTCTTTTTTATTCTTCGCGGTTTCTTCGGTTTCCTGGTATTTCTTTTTTCAAACTACAAATTTCTCACCAATTTCGCAGCTGAGTGAATAACAACTGTTCTTTTCAATTTAAAATAATAAAAAACTTAACCGAGTTACTCCCTGTACTTCAGTATTTTACATTTTCTTTCGAATACAGAACCTTAAATCCAAGAAATATTTATTAACGTACTGTTTTAATAGTGTACGAATATTAAAGATTGAATAGCAATTCAAATAAGCATGGCGTTCAGCAGTAGAGGCACTGCTGGTTTTAACGTTTTTGGGCCTCTAGGTAGGATGCCACCCTAACATGCCTCTATCCCTTGAAAGAAATCGTCAACTATTTTCAGAAATATGTCACAGAATATTGTTTATCGAAGTTATTGTTAATTGATTGTATCTATTAAAATCGCACTTCGCACTATTTTAATAAATAATAGGAAAGACAATTACTCACACCTTAATATCGTCAGCTCCGTGCCAAGTAAACCTAAAGCAGTAGGTATCAAACTGGTCCGCGGTTATTTAGGGAGCGGGCAGGGACCGTGGAGGGCCCACTTCGTTGGATATCCATGTGATGGGTGCATATGCTTTACCAGAACCAGTTCTTCTTGGCTTCTTACACTGGGCTGAGCGACCAGTGTTAATCACCGCTAAAATGGAAAAGAAAGAACGTACCACTTAACCTAACAAATTATGTAACGAAAATGTTCTCTGAACTTATAAAAAGTTTCGGAAGTTTGTTATGGAGAAGGATATTAGCGATGATTACCACTGGTTGCTACGCCCCGAGTGAGAAACCAAAGAAGAACTGGCTCTAGTAAAGCAGATGCAACCATCCATTGACTATATATTTGATGATCACAATTGCCGTTTGCTATATAAAATATACGTCAAATTAACAAATGATAAAGAGTATCCTATATGTTAACTACAGCAAACTTTACAGGGTCCGCGCGTAATCTAAAAGTTGTAAAGAGACCGTCACTCAAAAGATCCAAATATTGAGAACCATTGAACTGGCTCTGGAGAGACGCGTGAGTGAGCCGTGTGGACCTGTTGCAAGCTTTCACTCGCTGACCTTGCTTGTGACGCACGGACCGTGATGTTCAAACGATGACGCCAGTGGCCCATGATGTCATTGGTGTCGTCAGAATATGACGTCAACGCAGTTGTGAGAAACAGCCGCTTGATCTGTCTCCGTGTCCCTGAGGATTTCCGTGGTTCGCTTTGTTTCATGATGCACGCAAAATGTTATTTTGTCTTCTCGAAGAACTCAGTTCAGCTGTTTTCTCATGTTGTGCAACGCATTATTTTATCAAAGAAGATCTCTCTACTATTCGCGGAAAATGTTTTTAGCAAATGATAATTTAAACTCAAATGATTTCATAGTGCAATTTTTTCCGTTTCTCATCGCAGAGACCATGCTCTTCCCATTTAAATATTTGTTATCGTCTGACTATGAGACTTCGTTTACATCAACTCTGCAAAACAATTGTTGGGTTACCCTCTACAAAAAAAACCCTTCAAAACTTTTTTTTAAATTCAGAGAACAGTTTCATCAATCAAATTGTTTGGTTAAGTTTTTCCCTTTCCATTTTTTATACATTCTTATCATGAATGCCATAATTCTTGTTGTAAGAAGCAATCATAGAATCATCGTGCAAATTCTTTGGTCTTCTGAAGAAGAACATATTGAAATCTTAAAAGAGTAATGGATCGGGAGCAGGATCGGACTGGGACTCCCAAAAGGGTGCAGACCCAAAATCGTTGGAGGGCGCAATCTTCGAAACACCCATACAACCGGGGAGGGGGGATTAAAATATCAAGGAAAGGGGTATGTATTCTCACCTCGTTAAGCTATAGATAGTATGAATTAATAACAAGTATCTATATTGTTTAAATTATAGTTTAATAGGTAGTGTAATTAATGATTTTTATGTTTATTACCAATATTTATAATCGTGTTTGAAGCATGCCTTAGTATTATTCTTTAGAAACTATATTTGACATGCAATTAAATCAATATACCCATTCGACATGCATTAAAATGTTATGTATCAAGTAAAATGTTGCAGAGATAAATTAACGTTGCATAACGCTTATTTGGTTTTATATCTACAAATAGTAATTGAGAAGTCAGCTAGTAGAAATTTATCACAAAGTGCGAATTCAAAATCCTATATTCAGTTTCCAACAAAACTGAAACCAAGACAATGATCACCAATGCAGGTACCAATAAATAATAGACGTTATTTGTGAAAAAAATAATTCATTTAAAATCACAATAATATTAAATAAACATTGGGTTCAATAATAAAAAGTTAAAAATCACATTTCTTAAATGTTACTTTTACTCCGAAGTTATTAATCTCGTGATGAACTGCAAACTTAAGTATAACTTTTTTTTAAAGAAAAGCATATTAGAAAACAGTACGAAATTTACATTGTGACTCATATTAAACGTCAACGTATTATTCAATGTTTGTCTAATGAAAAATATGTACTATCAACATTTTGAGAAGAGCATAAAACTCGAAAAAATATTCTGAAAATTATTCAGCATGAAATTACTATTATTGATTTCAGATTCATCGTTTTTTTACTGAAATTTATGTATTTGTCTTTCAAGATAGATCGAATTGCAAATTGAGCACAATGAAATGTTTATGTTTATATTTTACTGAAATTCTAAAAGGAAAAAGAAAATTTGCTAAAGCGATCATATCCATGAGAATTGTTGAGGTCCATAGTCCGTCTCTGAGAAGGAATTTTGCAGCATATTTCCCTTAGTAGCTGAGCAGTTTTCTCACATTTGTTGGAAAGCTCCCTACGTGCTAAGACAATATAGAGAATCCCTTGTAATGGCGGTCGATTTAAATAGATTTAGCAATTTATTTAATAGCTTTGAATGTTCTAAACGGCCAATAGGCGATTTATTTCTCTTTGTTCACACACAGAGTTAATGATCACATCATTGTCCTTTTCTGACAGCAATTTTCTTTCAGTTTGCATGATGAGTGAAGACTCCGAATTTTCATTTCAAAAGTTTGAACGTAGCTTTGTCTTTATAAATTTTAATTTTGAAAAGGCGCGCTCACATCTTACTTGCGTTAGTGGAATAGTTAATAGGTACTTGTAAACTTTATTTAGTTCAGGGTACATTACGGAGTATAAATGGCGTTCATATATAAATTTAAACGCACATTTGACAAGGTCGGTTTTCTTTGCGAAACGATTTTTATTCATCGATGTCTTCGATGTCCCGCTGCTCGTATTCAGAAAGTTGATCATTATAATTTTGTTTCAAATTTGAGGATAATTTGGGCCACATTTCAGTAAATGACTGGAAATCCTCTATCAATTTGCTCATATTATCACATTTGCTCATGTGAAATTCAACTGCATATTTTATCAAGAGCATTTTCTGAGGGGTTCTTTTGTATTTCTGGAAATCGCCTGGGGTTCAAACAAAAAAGATCAAGGTATAGAGTCTTCTGGTCAGAAAATCTTATTTCCATGCTCTGAAGGAGATTATCGACGATGACATTGAAGATCTTAATTTTAAATTGGTCCCAGACATTCTCCTGATTTTAATTCTAATCGTTCTGTCTTTACAGTAACAAATCTCTTAGAGGCAGCCAAAACATGACGGAAATGACCTCTAGAATTACGTAATGCTCTTATGATGATATAAGCGACCAAGATTGGGCGTTTCTTTTTGGTGGGGGGGGGGGCTGATCGACATCGAGGTCATTAGAGCCCTAAAAACTTGTACAGGTAGGGAAAATGCAGTTACGCACTAGGGAGAGCCAACATGACTCTCCCCGCGTGTTGGACTCGCCGAATGACTAAACGATACCCACTGAAAACCCTCCTGAATTACAACTCAAAACTCAAATATCAACATATCTCAAGACATTACTTAAATCATAAAAAGAAGAAGAAGAAAGAGGAAAATGAAAGATACTCTAGCGTCGGGATCGAAAAGAACAAGAGGTGACCAAGGAAGGTCAGGAAAGAGAAAGGAAGGAGCCCGGCACAAGTAAGTGGAAGTAATGCCAGACTCAGCTCGGGGCCCCGTGTTCGCCAAACACGTACTTACTAGATGTAAGTCCCCTGGGGGGAGTCTAAATTCTTTGTTTGAAGACAATCTGAAAACGGTGTTGTTGTTTTAAATATAATTGAAAACATCATCGCCACCATTATCGTTCCAAAACACAAAAATTTTCGCAAAAGGCCATTAGTCTCATTGTGAATTTTCGGATTGAAATCATTGGAATTTCCAATTAAAAGAAAAGAAAGAGCTCTACAGAAACTAATTGAGACTGAGAATTCTGTTTGACTTTCAAATTCATTTTCAAACTCTAAATTATAACAGTTAAATATCTTCCACGATGCCTCACTTCTGGATCGCCATCTAGTTGCACCTTTCGCAACGAGTCGAACACTGATCACAACATGGAATGTCAAGAGTAGTATCCATTAAAATAGAAAATTATTTGGCATACTTTACTTCGTTCGTGACTTCGATTTTGAATAGTACGTTTTATGATTGTTGTAATATTTTGTACTGTGGTTTTTGCTCAGAAAAGTAACGTGATTTCCTCTGTCTAGGGTATTCGTTTTCTCTCTTCTTTCAAGGAATTTTGTACCGTTTTCAGTCACATTTCTTATGTGTCTTGCTATTTTTTCATCATAATTCGATAGCAAGAGAAGAATCTCTAATAAGTTTCCATGGTTTACAGATGGATTTCCAAGAGAGTAAGCACTTTCTTCTCTTCCTCGAAATGCAGGATTCTGTTTCCCGATTAATTTAATAACGGTAGAAACAACTTGTCTTCGTTCCAACACTTCTATATTTCTTTTTGTTAACTGTTTTTCAAAGAGAAGTGTGTCAATGGTTCTTCTTTATTTATGAATTATGTATCTTTTCACTGATTCTTCATGCGATTTCGATTTTTCATGCTCCCTGAGAGTTTAGCTTAAATAAATAACCCTGACAAAATGTAGAAGACCCCTCAGAGAACGCAAGACACACACTACAATACAGTTTTTTTAGATTCAACATTGTAGCTAAGCCAATTTCGCTTAAACGATTGCCCATCATGTGTTTAATATAAAAGACCCTAGAGTCAAACGGAAGATTTGCATCGTCGTGTGAGGGCTGAATTGGATGAAATTAAAAAAAAAATCTACATAGATTCCTGGGGCCTTTTAAAAAAGTCGTTTTTCTTTCCGTCGGTATTTGGAAAATCCTGTTTTCCAGCATTTCTGTCTGGTGTGCTACTGGTTACTCTGTATACAATTTTCTCATCAACTTGCACTAAGAAGTCAGCATCACCACGATTTACCGAGAAAATGGATTCCGAATTTTTGTTCTTATTCTTCAGTACTATCCTTCAGTCTATCTTGTGTAATTTCTACTTCCTCAATGTGTGTATTGGAGGTAGAGATTTCGGGAAGTTTAGCGGTGTTCGAATTATGAGTTTGAGGAACATAAAATGTGATCTTTGCACATGACCTGACGGCTTCCCCCCTCTGCCGAGCTGTTTCTCTTTCTTAAATTCGTGATCTGATTTTCGTTTTCTACACGGTTTTTCCCCCATTATATTCTGAAAATTAAAAACATTATACTCTATAAAAAGAGTATATTTTGCTTCTGAAATAATAGTGTGTATATTTTTCTTTGCTGTTTGGTTAGAAAGTAATCGATACATTTATTACCTGCGCCCCAAAATTCCCATCACATGCTTTTTAATACGTTCATCAATATGCAAATTATTGTAAAAAATATAAATGAAACTTTATTTAATGAGAAGTTATGTTCTCTCGAGTTCAGTGGTCAACAGAAATAAACCTATGGAGAACCAATCATGTCATAACTATATTTGTTTTATTGTACGTCACTTATGACGTATTTTGATCTTTAAAGTAAAAAGTCCTTTTAATAAGGTGGGTACATTAAAAATGCTTCATTTTAAAGTAGAATGTAAATAAAGTAGAGGAAAGATTCGAAAATCTTTACTTCAATTTTTATTTTCGTTAAACTACTTCTAAGTCAACAATTATTGAGTAAAGAGTGTATAAAAACAATGCCATACCATGTTTATATCATAGGCCGTATATCAAATACCGGTCATGCGTTTTCATCAGGAGATATCACTAGCATAAGAAGTGATAAAGTTTTTTATAAAGCACAAGTAGTGTTTGACGCGCTGATATCTATAGTTTTAAACCGGAATAATAACTATCATATAAATAGAATTTAAAAAGTTATCTACATTTTGAATAAAAATGTTACTTGTTCCGTTTGTTAATTTGTTTTAGTAAGATTCTGCTTTTATTCAAAATTCAAAAGTGTTATTCCAAAATACTATTTTTGTGATTTTTTTATTTTTGTAATATTTTATTCCCTAAATAAAAACTTTAAAAAATCAAAACGTGGACAGAAATGTTATTTTTATATCGTTGACCGATTCCTGAGTCACAATTTGAATATTTATCAAACAAAAAATATTTATTTTTATCAGCCGATAATAAAAATGTATGTGTAAAATTACCTTTATATAACGAGGTACCAACTTTCAGGAAGGTATTCGTCTTGGGGTCTATCTGAGAGTTGTAATGTATAGTGCTGGTCTTGTTTAGTGTTTGAAATTGCGAAATTAGCTCTTGAGCGATTCCTTACGTTCTTATATTAATTATCCAGAATTTAAGATTATATAAAATTTGAGTGTGTGAAAAATAATCAAGAAATATATTTTCAACAGATTTGTTTTACTTTTACTGTTTTGAAATAACAATTTTGAATATTTTACTTCTTAACGAATCACATCTCGTAGGGAAATGGAACATCTATTGTTTTCTTAGTGAAACTACTTTTTAATAACTTGCAGCAGTATAAGGCTCGATACACATCGATGAAACGAATTTCATGGAACCCAACTCATACATTGGGATGCTCAGACCTAGTTTAATGCTACATACTGTCATGAAATGCGCAAAAATAGTCTCATGGAATCGTGTTTGATGCAATATTGAATTTTAGTGAGATATTACGAGTTCAAATAAAGCAAGAAATGGAGTTCGGAAGCTAGAATTCAGCTCAAATAAAGCTAGAAGATGCGATGGAGAAGAATCCGTGCAAGAAATACAAGAGGTTAGAGGGAAATTTTGCTTTAACGAAAACAGCTATCGCACAGAAAATTTATGTTGTTTCCAGAGACGTCTTGGCTTTAATTTCAACTTTCATTAATTGTACAACAGAAAACTATGTTACAAGAAATGGAGTTTCATGAAACGGTGTTTCATCGGTGTGTATTTTCGTATGAAACGCATTGCATCGGTATTACCCCAAAAATTTGACCTCACAGTTCAACCCAGTGTGACGTCGGCGAAACACGCATTCAAATTACTTCCTGGAAAACTAACCCTTCTGGTCAGAGCCGTTATTCAGTGTTCTCAGAAATATTAATAAATGCGTCAAATGAGCATTGGCGGCATAAGGGAAATTCCGTTTAAAGAATCCATTAAGCTAAGCCGATTATTTTCAAGAAGAGAAAGGCCAAGATATTTGTCGAAATGGGACCCATGAATGGAGGCGGAAAGGAACGCTTTTCACCAGGGGAAAGTACGCTGCCTAGTGAAGGGCAGTGGGCTTACCACCCCCTGCGGTTGGTCGGAGGGTGGGCCAGCAGATGACGACAGCAGGATTCCCGGAGAAAGGGAGTTGCTCAAGTCACGTGACAGAATGAAGACAATAAAAGACAGGTGTTGGAAGAGACGGGGCTGAGACGTCTGATATGTTCAGAGTTGAGTCCACAGATCACTGAGATGTGATCTGGAGAACTGTACCTCGCAGGTAGTTGCGAGTCACTGTTATNTTAAAATTGTAGATACAGAGGTAGATTAATTTTATTAAATGTATTAAATTATTCACTCTGTGTTTACTTATCCGGGAAACTGGATTGGTGGCAGCGAGAACAACGAATCCTTTACTAGTGACGTGGTAGGTGCACTAGCGACTACGTCATAGTAATATTTAAGTGGCAACGGTGGATGTCACAGTATACGGCAACCAACGGGTGTCACACCAGATTTAATTGCAAATTTAATATCACTGATTAAAGTGCAATAGTAACCTCACAATTTGGATGTTAGAACTTTTTTATGATAGGTTTCACGTGAAACACAAATTGTGAACATAGAAATATTCGATCCCGTGACATATTTGAAAAAAAAGGACGCAGTTCGGCAAATTATCGTTGTTAGTTAACAAACACACAGAAATCTCTTAAATTGCGGTGAACCTCACCGCCAGGTAACAGATTAATTATGTTATGTTGAATGAAAGTGGGAGCCGGGAATGAAATTCGAACGCGGGACTTTGAGCTTAACGCGCTCATGCGCTTTCCAAGTGCGCCATCCCGTTCGCGTCTCCGACCCGTTTTCCATTTTGTTGTTAGTTAATTATTCTTGACAAATATTTACAAAAAATGAGCAGGAATTAATGTAATATTCTAGCAAAAACAGTCCGTAAATGTGAAATACTTTTAAAGAGTTAATATTGAACCATTTTTGAGCGTTTGCTCAAAAATACCATACATTTAACTAAATATACCACAGATTTAAGACAATTGACCGGATGTTGATACATGCGACGTTACACCAATCCTGAGTACTTTTTCTTAAGTTTGAAATGATATTGTTGTGTTACTGATTCCAACTCCACATCCAGTTGTCAATAATCAAATTTGTAATTAGTAAAGGAAGATTTCCTCGTTTGAGTTATATTAATTACTAAATGTCCAACGTAGCAATTTTTTTTATTATTTCAAGTTACTATATTATAGACAACTTTTCAAACAATTCGGCCGCGTCTCTGAGACCCCAGAGCCTACAGTTACAAGTATATCATGCTCTCCATTTGCAAATAACAACATATAAAAAGAAGAGGCATTTTTATCGCCGAATTAGAATGCGAAAATGTTACGAACATCTCTGTTTAAAATGTTTAATTTTATATAAGAGAGGCATGGAATCTTTTGTTTAAAACATTATGTTCAAATTTACTGATATTTCCGTTTTTTATTTTCGGGTATGTATTTAGTTAACGATTTTGTTCATATGTATTGATAAGGGAGGCGTGAATTTGTTTTTGTCCGAGAGGCGCCAGGTAATCGTGCATCGCTCCTGCTTAAAACTACCAGAAAAGAAACAGATAGCAAAGCAAACAATAACAGTATAACTACACAAATTGAAGCATCAACCTGAACGTATATTGGTCCTAATCAAACGAAGACAGGAAAGAAAACACTTTACCGAACTTAAACGAAACGCGTCGTACCGACCTGAACACTGACAGACAACGAATTAAATATATTTGCCTCAGTCATGAGTTCAAGGTGTCGAAACTAAAACGATTTTTTATTTGAAGAATTGGGCTCTGAGCACTTTTACAATACGTCTGGGATACGACAGAATATTTCACCAGCAGAGGGAACGAAGAGACCAACCGGAAACGTGGATCGGATGAGTGAAATATCCCGGGTCTCTCGCGTGTTTCATCACGAAATGAACTTGGACGATTTTCGAATCATTCGCCATAGCTTTTCTCTTGACACATTTGGTTTCCCAAACAGACATATACTATCGAATTTATTTGCTCAGCACTCGCAGTCACAACTTGTTAATCACGTGATGTAAGCCTATTGTTGAAATATTCTATAAATAAAATAATCCTTGTAATTTCCCTTAATATAGATCAAACACATTGTAACAAAAGCAAAGAGAACGTTTGATAATTTAATATTTCATTTAAGCTGTCAGCAGAGGCGAGACTGCTGCGTAGTCGCGGCTCTTCGGAGTTCGCTTCCTTTCAACCGGCGATTTAGTTCCCTGAAGGAAGTAGAAAAATAAAATTTCTGGCAAGTAAAGAACATTTACGTTGGAGAGTAAGGTGTTCATCAAAATAATATTGTAATTAATTTTCAAACCATTATATATTATTTCATATAGATGAACGTAAATGTTCCAACCTACTGACATTAAAAAGTTTTCTCATGAGAAATAATTGTAAATGAAAATATTGGAGAAGGAAGTGTATTTAAAGTTTTACATGGAACCTTTTTCTCTAAAATAATTTGTTTGATTGGACCAAAGTAATGAAATGAAAAAATGTCGCAGTGGCTTGTATTTTTATATCTTCAAATCAACTAAATTTGATTACTAATGTTTTTTATTCTAGATACACAGTTAACTTACATTAGTTTTCTCAACGTTTTACTACAGTGAGTTCTTATATGATTAAATTGCAACAATGTAAATAATTGGATGAGATTTTAAAGTTATTTGTAATATTATTTGGAATACAGATTCTGTAATAAAAGGATCCGTTTTATTCATTCCGAAACGTGTTAAACGGTTTTGAAGGGTGACAAATTATTTCAAAGAGTACATTTGAAATAAGTAAAATTATTTTAACAATATCATTATTTACGTTTTATTTTTTCAATATTTATTTGCATAATACACAGTAAACGATGCCTTCTGTAAAACCATATCTTCTTTCAAAATATATTTTTAAGGAATTAGAACAACAACGTCTCGCAGAGTGATTGTCAACGTGATGATTAAAAATTGTAATTAACTCGTTCACGAATATAACAACTCAGAATTTGGTAAATGAAATACATATAATCTTGTCAAATTTAAGATAAATTTAGTCCAACCATTTAAATTTCGGATCTGAATTATTTATTTTTTTGAAGAAATAGAATTTTCAAATCTGGGACATCGTTCTCCCAGTGCGAAAAGATAAAAAATTGTCTTTTTTAATATTAATCAAATCAATAAATTTGTTTTTTTAAAGAAACATAATTAAACGTTTAAATAATGTTAAGAAACAGCGTGTTTGTCATTCATTTTTAATTAATTCACTATAAAATGTTAAGGGCCAAAAAGGTAAATTCTTCAGAGCCAGAAAATTGTCTCCATCTAATTTGACAAAATTACGATTTTTTTT
>NNCF01125831.1:168024-193954 GCA_002313205.1 Laupala kohalensis
GATATACATTTATTTATTTATTTATTTTCACCCAACAGCCTTATGCGTCGGTAGTCCGGAGGGGAAAACAATGAGATTTGTCTCTGCCTCTCTCGCACATCGTCGTAGGTGGGGGAACTCGATTCCCCTCACTGACTGCTGACTGCTGCTCACTAGTCGTTGCACAGACACTCCTCCCTTCCCCTCCAAACGGATGTGCGAGCGAGAGGGCGACTTCTCTCAGTATTTTCTGTCTCATGTTATCAAGGACACTCTGCAGCAGAGACGGTTGCTATTTGTCTTAATCTCTATGCTGCAAATGTGTGGACTATGCCATAAGATATGTGTTAAACCCATATTTCTTCACAACGTGCAGCCCATACACAACGCAGCAGTAAGACAGTGGAAGTAATGAACGGGCTGGGAAAATACGCAACGCTGAATATGCAGAACAGTGCAGATGGTCGCATTTAAATGTACATGCTGCGTTGCCTTCGATCCGACGTACCGACCGTTGGCAATGCTATGTGCGGACCGAGCGGAAGTGGTAGCAGAGTGAAGAAAGTAGCGAGGCACCTTCCAATATTTTGGCTGTATACAAAACGTGAATGCGACGTTGTCGTTGCGTTTCGAGACGCTGCTCATAACGCCTCCATGCTCACAGTCTTACTTTTTTATCAGCTCCTTCGTCGTGCGATTATATTCGTTAAAGTTTCTATATATCAAATTTTTAATTGTAATTTTTTTATTGTTTTGAATCGGTAGTTTTTAAGAGAGGGTGTTTTTTTCATCTTCTGAGAGCGAATTTATCATCTATCCGGGAAGACGCATCGGCCCGCGGGCCAGTGGGCCGGCGGGTCAGTCCGAGCCTGAAAATATATAAATCAAAATTTTTAACAAAAAAAGTAATTTCCATGTGAATGGTTGTAATTTTACAAATGCTTCAGTTCATGTCACATTTTAATCGGACAACTGTAAACAAGGAATTATAGGATAAGTGACTATTTCATTCATGCTAAAGTAAAATATGAAAATTTATGTTTAATATTATGTTCATTCATCTATCTCTTTTATCATTTAAATCTGAACATTTGGAATTACGTTTTGTTCACGATACAGAGGCTGCACTCTAATTAATTTAACATTGTGTGACACCACCTATCACATGTGACATTAGTATTGTTCATTATCTCTCCACAGTAGGTAATGTTAGTGAATTCACTTCAAACATTTCAAACAATCTCAAATAAAACACAGGAGAAGAAAGATAAAAACGTAATTCTTTACAAATGGATATCCTATTCATAATCCATAAAGGTTTTTTTCTAATATGTTTTCCATGTAATATTTTCTAGTTTGTTACTTTAGTCTAGCATCCTGGCACGAGTTTTTCTCCGGTTTTCCAGTAGGTAGAGGCGGGTTTTCATATAGACAGGAATGTCATTAATACGTTAATTACTATTAAACTCGAATTTTTGCTGCACATAATATAGAACATTCATTTTAGAATAATAAATGGATAACCGTACATATTTATAAAATAACTTCTTTTCTGAATATTAAATCCGTCACTGCCTTCGAACTCTTGATCGGAATTGACGAGATGGTCCCTTGATGGTTTCCGGAGACTAACTTAGTTTTTTATCCCCAATGTGGTCATACGCAGTTTGCAACTATATTTTTTATTTATACCCTTAAGAACACCTAATTACACTATGTAGTTAGTGATAATATTGTGTCTACACGAATCATGCAAGTTATCTTTACTTACTTCGGATATTTTTATTATAGAACCCTGACTTCTAATAGCTGTGGAGAGAACAACAAAAATCGCAGAAAAACACAATTGACTTTGTAATTTTGTTTTGCGTATACACAAGTGAAAAATTTGGTTTAATGAACGAATATTAATTTTTAGAAACCTTAAGTATTTAAAAAAGCGTGATATTTTACGGTTTTTGCTGATACGTCGATTTTCTATTTTTTTTAATAAAATAAACTAAGAGTGGCAAAAATTCTTATTCAGCGAAATTTTTCACTGAACAAACCTATGTAGATGAGATGTTCTCTTAAGCAAGGGAGGATAAGATCAACGAGGCAGCGGGAGCTCCTGAGAGTGGCGCGAAGAGTAGCCGCTCTGATGGACCCACACCGCAAACGTCTGATACCACACGAAATTGCAAGCGACTCAAGAAAAGTCAGTGAAATTCAGAGAACCCTCCACTGAGAACCTCTACGAATCCTGAATCCTTTCGGGTTGCCCATACCTCCACCACTTTGAGAATCCTGCCAGAATCATTTCCGGAAGCAAAACTAAAAATCGAACAATAGGAGCTGATCCAAGCTTCTCTCATGGGCGCTATGTAGCCTCTTGAGAGCGGCAAGTTTCCTGTTTTTGTCAGTTGATTCATGGAAAGGGGAGCCCTCATCCTTTCCTGTGATAATGAATCAACTAAGAAATGGGTGGAGACCACTCTGCCTGCACTAATTCCTTGGGACGACGTGTAACTTATAGCCGGGATTAGAAAGGACAACTTGAGGTAAACAAAGATACTCCTCAGAACTCCCAAAGAACTTGCTAATATGGACCTGGACAAGATCCTTGACATGCTTGGAAATCAAAACGAGACCTTCGGAATCTCCAACTGGAAGGCAATCAGCAGAAAGAGTGAACCTTTTGGTTGCACTCTTTTGTTTTTTATTGATGACTCAGAGGACTACTATCAAGGAAGCCAACTGCAGAGCATATTAGGACCTTTGGCGGGTATTTATAGTCATCGTGGGTGCTAAAGATTATGGTAAGGGGCCTTCAGGTAAGGTAAGGAAAATTCTTTCTCAAAAAGGACATCGACCAAGCCCTCATGCAAGAGCCTTGGTTACACAAAGACCGAGTTGCTAGTCTAGACGAAACTAAAGGAGAGCTGGTGTACAACATAACCTTTAACAACACCAGGATCTGAATCCTGGCTTTTGTCCTTCAGCTATACATGGAGAAGGGGTACTTAATAAGTAAAGGAAACACCTTTGTTGAAAAGCTCAATACTTAGCATTTCATGACGAGCAAGAATCAGGAAATGTTGTTTTCAAAATACTAACAAACCCACTTGCACGCAACTCTACAAGAAACTCCATATTATCTACCTGCTGCAGAACTCTGTGGTTGTCACTTTGACCAACGAAATCACTTGTTCCTCGGCGGAACGCTCATAATGAGACACGGCAGTACAAATGTATGCTTAGCTCGCGAGAGCGCTGTTCTCCGTAGGCCCCTCGTAGAGGTGGAGAGGTGGGGTGCAGTCATATCTCTGGTCATGGGGCCCGGGCCACCGGGGGACCAGCTGTCGTGGCACACGGCTGACAGATACGTTTTTCCTACATTCATTTCTAAACTCGCATTAAAATTTGGTGGATATTTAATAATTTTCTGTCCTATTTTTTACTCTTTATGATATCATAAAGACTTATTTATTCTTTAAATTGTCTAAGTAATTTTTCATATGATTTGAGTATGTGATTTTATTTTTATATTTTAACAATACGAGATCGTGTAAATCTTTACAGAGGAAGGTAGTAGTGATACAAATGGCGTATTATGGTTAGAGCTAAGACCATTGGAAAAATGTATCCCTATTTTCTATAAAATTTGCCAATAAAAACTGTAATGAGTGAAATTTGTATTAATATTTTCATTATTCTTGAAGTATTACAACTCCTGCTTTCCTATAAAACGCAAGTTAGTAAAAGTAAACAATCACAATAGATGGATTACACAAGGGATCATAATTTCTTCCAAAAACAAACGTCATTTATATTATCTTTCAAAACTCAATAATTAACCACCCGATTTCATTTACAGGTTATAATTATTAACATAATTTATTAATTCATATATTTATGGATTATTTCCGTAAATATAAATCGTTAGAAAGTGGTCTATACAGCTTAAGTAATGGAAAATGACAATACTAGTATCGAACAACTGGACCAAAACCATGTGGAATATTGTTAAAAATTACACATCCCTTTCAGAAAATCGCCGAGCAAACATTTCTCTACTAGACGGTGGCAAAATCGTATCAAATACAAAGGACATCGCAAATTTGGTTAATTCTTATTTCTCAGAAGTGGGTACGATAACGAAATCGGTATCTCAAAACCTGTGTCCACCAAATACACCCACTCGCGTACCACACTCTATGTTCACTTTCGAAACTAACGCAAGTGAAGTTATGAGTGTCATCAGTTCATTAAAAAATAAATTTACATTATAAATATACCTGAATTTATAATAAATATCTTCCTCTCACGTTATATTAAATCTATTACACCCCTTGTCAGGAGGTGTATTTCCTGACATATTTCAAAAAGCTTAAGTGAAACCATTGCATACGAAAGGAAAAAAATGTGATGTTGGAAACTATCAACCCATATCCCTATTGCCTTGTTTCTCAAAAACTATCAAGTCGGTTTCAGGAAATCTCTTTCAACTAACAGCGCCATATTTTCTTTTTTTATGATATAACCAATTCTCATGACCGAGGAGAAAATCTTCGAGGTATTTTTCTTGACTTATCGAAATCATTCGATGTAATCGATCAGGAAATTCTTCTCTCAAAACTGCATTCAAACGGCATTTTAAATTGACACATCAATGGGTAACTTGCTACTTTAAAGATAGGCATCGGCAAGGTGAAGTTTCCCATGTTGAAAATAAAGTATTTCAGAATTATATACTTTCAGAAAAAAGCCACTTACTTGCAGATTTCCTCAAGGTAGAGCTAATACTATCGTACATATTACGATAAAGGTACAAACTCCATCCTTCCGGGGATTACTGCAAACGAACCCCTGCTCCACGGAAGGCGGCCAACTGGTAGGTTGCGCTAGGACACCGGAGCTCTGTTATAAATAAGGGTTCGTTTTGAAATAGAGCTTTTGCACATTTGGGTGGTACTCCATAAATAAAGGCTCTTGATCGGAATTGATGGTATGGTCCCTTGCTTGTTTCCGGAGAGTGACTTGTTACATCATCCCTCACGTGGTCACCCGCAGCATGCAACTGATTTTTTGACAATAATGTTTATTCATTTATTTATGCTAATGTAAGTGGAGGGACATAAATAGAATACAGAAGACATACGCTGACTGGTTGGTTACTTCACTACATTGCATTCTGATGAGCCATAGCGATATATTGTGAAAAAATTGCTGTCAAGATTGTATCAATCCAGGTATAAAAGGCCGATGAAATTGGAACACCTTCGAAGTAGATTTGTCGCAAGCCTCTATTGTTCATTTCGAACGCTTATTGCGTACCATCCACCAAAATATATTGCCCCGTCACTCTCACAACGTTAATAGAAATATCTTGCAATGAGCTTACAGTCCATAGAGACCCATCTGAACTTTCTCATCCGGCTGACCTAGGACCTTTGCTTCCCCAAAAATTGCTCGACATACTTTTCTCATCCACAGCCAAAGAAGCAAAGAAGCTCGAAACTATTTTCACTTCGATCTTAAGTTTTTTTCCTTCTGTGTCGTCTCCTCATCCAGAGGTTGAGTATGTCATCAAGACGCTTCTAAGAGACAACCGCAGCGACAGTTGAAAAGATACAGAAGTGTCGGGTTTCACGACGCCTCGGATGGGCGGGTCGTAGACTCAACCGACTATTTGACGTGTGGAAAGGGGATGTTTTCAGTAATGCCCGACAGCAGTGGCGGATCTATGGGGGGGGGGGGGGAAGCTATAGCTAAGCTAAGGGGGCTACAGCCTCCCCCCCCCCATTGGACCTGAACACTTAACTGATAAAATTAAAGTTGATAAATGACATACTTTGTAAAAGTGTTACCAGATTAATAATTGTTATTAGTTATAAGTTATTGTTATTAATAATACCAGATTGTTAATTATATATTTGATGCATTTTATTTAAATGTAATATTTATAAAATTTGTGAGTAAAACCATAATTCTCAAACAAAAATGTTAGCCTCCTCCCTTTATTACGGTCTAGATCCGCCACTTCCCGACAGTGAGATGATGCTCGTAGAAAGATAGTAGTGGCAGTCTTATGGGTTCCGCCAACGCTCGACTCCGTAGATCTGAGACCATATGATACAAAATCTTGGTATATTTTAATATTTTTGTTCAACACTTCCTGAATAGTCATTTCAATTCCTAAAATCCTAAGTTATATTCGTTTGTCCATTTCTGAACGATGATAATACGATATGGAAACTTCCTTAATTTTGTCAATTTACATAAAGACAAGACTACATTATTTAAGTCCGTCACAAAGAAAAAGAATCAGCAAAAAAGTAACAGAATATTACGATTGTAGTAAAGAAATAAATTATAGAGTTAGTAATTTGTATATTAAACATACAACATATTTTTGTTGGATTGTTTTGTACTTACCGAATAAATATTGATGCCATTTGTGCGATGTTATTGGCGTGCTATTGAAGAAATACGTATTATTCTTTGACAATAAACGAGAATGATGATTTCTCATCTAAATCAGGGCTGTGTAAACCATATGATTCCTCATCTGATCCACCGGCGGGACGTGTATTTGGAAAACATTCTACAGTAGAGTACCTCCTTTTGTAAACGGCGCATCCTATAATTTTCATTGGTTGCACTTGTCCCCCACTCCAAGATAGGTGCCTAGTGCGCTAACATACGATAATTCAAATTCCCATATCCATCCAGAGGCAGTTCGATGCCATTAAATGCTCTATTTCAGGTAGTATAAATAAGCCATTATGCAAAAATACCTTGTGTTTCAGAACGGCGGGTTTGTAGATGAAGCTTCTTAACGATCCCAATAACTCTCGCGATTATTGTAAAATACGCACACTTTAAGGCGAATTTCCCCGAAACATGACACTCCAGTGTGAGTAAACAATACTCGTTAAATATGCATATCGGAAAAACCACTGGACGACAACAATAATTAGAAATTCATTGACAACTTTAATGAATTCGGAAATTAAATCGTTAGTAATAATATTTCACAAGTGTTTAGAATGTTTATCTCTTAGAATGTTGTTTACTGTTCAGAATTTATTGTGGATCATTTTACGAAAATTGACTGATGGAAATTTTGTGCCGCCCTGCCACAGTGAAGAAATCATACGTGCCGTGAGATAATCAGCACGCGCTGTTGCTTCCCCTGGGTTCAGCCATGTGATTTGACAACACGTGATTCCAGTTGACGAAGCAATCAGGTCTACGAGGACAAGTAGATCATCTTTCCAAAATTTTCCATCCTTCGTGCTCTGATTTCGACGGGAATGACGAACTGTGACACTGGCAACGCGACTCTTCGTCATCAGTGTCCGACATGCGTGAGGGTGCGTTCGCGTCGCCCTTGAATGTATCATGCAGACGGATAAGTTGATAACGCTTTATCTCTAGAACAGGGCCGGCTTTCCGGATGAATCACTAGGTGCAGTGGCATTTCACCAAATATCAAGAAGCAAACTATTTTCAATAATTTTTTATACACCTTATCAGCAGAAAAAGTCTTCAGTCAGAAGAAAAGCTCTCGGTTCGAAAGCTACCGTTGTTTAATGCTACTACAATGACGTTATTCGCCGGCACACACAACTGTATGCAGATGTTTGGGTCCTTAAGATTATTTATTTAAGAAGCTCACATAAAATTATTATAAGAGATGATTTTTGCAATGAACGTATTAGTTTACATTTCACTTTGGAATATATTGTATTACCAGAACCTGTTTTATCAACGTAATGAGGTTACTGATTCGCAACCAGTACTTGCCGCGAGTATTCCCCGCAATTAGTTTCTCTGTTTAAACACCATCGTAATCAAGAAACGTCTTCTGTGATAATCTCAGAAAAACATTCTAGGGTTCATATATTCCTCTCAAATAGAAAAGTAATATTATTAAAAGTATATTAGAGAGAAAAATCGATTAAGACGGAATTGTGATGGAAATACCCGCCTTATTTCCGTAATTCTGAAAAGTGACTTTTTAGAATGTCTCCATGTCGAAGAGAGACAACCAATAAAATGACATGTATATGTGTACGAGGGCTGTTTTTTAACCTCCCATGGACTGTAACGAAAGGCCAATTTACATAACATAATAATTTTATTACCAAAAGTACAGCAGGGTCACATTATTTTTCATCATAATCGCCAAAACGATTGAGGCATTTGTCACAAGCTTCTCAAAACCTTCTTCAAAGAAATTAGCCATCACTGAGGAGAGATACGTCTTGACGGCATCCTGAAGTTCGTCGTTGACGGCGAAGCGTTGTCCGCCCATCCATGCCTTCAATTGTTGTCCTCTGGTGCATAAAGTCCACTAACAACATTCCTTTTTGGTCCCTAAAAAACTGTAGCCATTGTTTTCCTGTTGTTCAGCATCTGTTCAAACTTTTCCGGCTTGCTTGGAGAATCTGTGTGCATCCACTTTTTTGGGACATCTGATATGAATACAAGACCCAACTTCAGAGGAGGAGACGCAACGGACGCACGACCGTCCTGGCAAGTCGTGTGTGAGTCGTAGAATACGCGCAGTATACGCATGGAACTCTCGTCATTTTTGTCTCTTCATTACTTCGGAAAGGACTCCCAGGAGAAAGGTTAGATATTCTCGAGAGACTCCATCGCGTCACCTTGGAATTGCTCCGTGTGAAGCAGGTCTTAGTTTTAATCTTCTTTACTTGGTACCTTCGATTTTTATCGTCAATTTTTCTTTTCGAATGAATGAAGATATAATGAAGTACTAAATTATTATTTCCGATTATTGTTATTGACTTTAGGTCTATGTATGTATGAATGTATGAATGTATAGTATTATTGAACATTACTAAATGTATGTCATCAACATGCATGTTATTGTATGTATGTATGCAATATCATATTATATGAATCGTGGGCGAATCCACGGGGGGGGGGGAGAGGNAGATCCCTCCCTCGAAAAACACTTCTGTAAACCTGCACTGTAAGATATTCCATTTAAAAATTATGTATGTTTCTAAATGAACTAAAGTGCTGTTTATGTAATAAACCTAAATTAAACCCTTTAATTGTTACGTTTTTTGAATGTGGTTTATTTACAGACATTATGCATTTATTGTTGACGGACCAATAAAATGCATTTATTGTTAACTTGCGATAGAAATTATCTGCACTATCTAATGAAATAAAAATTGACGTTGGTTTCTATTGCTGAATCTCGCGCAATAGTAGTAAATTATCGAATCAACGGTATTGAAATGAAACATGCATTACTCGACCCTGAAAGTAAACTAAAGTCTATTGCATAGACCCTGAATTTGCTTGGTAGCGAACCTAAAATATGTTTTTAAATCTGAAATATTTATGGAATCATCTTTTATGACGAAAGAAAACGGGAGGGTGCTCTGTCCAAATTGCAAAAACTGGTTTTCTTAATAACCGACCGCTGCTTACATGTGAAGTATTCAATTGTAGGCCCTACCTCCATGACATGCATCAATTGAGGAACACCATGAAAATTTATTTGAGAAGGATTCTTCATCATCAGCCGAAGTGATAAGTTATAGTGTGGTACATACATGGACAATAGAATAGTTTCATGATGTTCTCTCCCTGTTATACATACAAGGTAGGACATACCTGGAACTTCTAGAACTAAACGTCTTCGGAAAATTGAATAATACCAAATGTGGATATTGTGAAAACACAGTTCACATTAAGTTGTTCTTAGATTGGCGGTTACTTCCAATATATTCAACTTAAATGCGCCATCACTCGTTATCTAGAACCTGAACAGTTTATTTGATGAAAAATAATCTATAAGAGACATAATTTTAAGTAAATTAAATGTAATTTATCTTGGTGCCGGTCACTTTCCTCTAAAATGAGTCGAGTTATGAGCAATGAACAAAAGAAAAATTGTCTTTCGGGGTCCAATTCAAAATTCTGGTGAAAGTTCACCGCGCTCTAGCGTGATGTCTGTGCGTTAGAAAAAAATTGGTGAAGTCCTAATTTGTAGGAAATTTAATGTTTATTTTTTTGTATGCATATATTTTTTCTTCAGAAGCGTCTGCGTTTTTTACAAACGAAAAACAAAAAAGTCATTTTTTTCAAAATTTTTCGCATTTTTCGAAAATCATGCAAGTTTTACGTTGTGAGAAAGTGAAAATTCGGATTCAGCACCTCCAAAAACACAAGCAACGATTGAGAAAAGAACTTCTATATTTTTTCCAGGATGGGCTTTTTTTATATATCTGGCTACTGAACTTGTCTTACTTATATTTAACAAGATCAAATCTATTTTCTCAAAAGCCGTTAAGTAAAATTATATATTCTTTATTATTTGTAGAAATACACATATTCAAATTATTAATCCTGGATTTTATCTCTGCTCCGTAATGAGGTATAAGAGATAGGGGTAGTTTTGTCAACGGGTGAGATCGAGGTTGATGTGGGGTCGGGGTGGAGGCTATTCTGATAGCATCATATATCGTGGAGGAAAGTATATGAGTTACATTGTCGATGTCTCTAGACGTTGGGATGTTTCAATTGCACTCTACCTCTCCACCAGATGGTGATCATCGTGGATGGGCCCACGGCTAGATTTTATACAAGACCTCTTACAACAAAAAACACGAGTGTCATGACCGCCGGAAACTTAGGCACTTATTAATATATTAAAATGAAGATGTTTCAGGAGACAGAGTGGGAGAAAAATATAAGAGTTGGATACAAGTCAATCCCAAGATTGGAAATAAGGAAGTTGAGGGTTAGATAAGAAATTCGGAAATTAGGGGTAATATGATGGTATCGAATGTCGGTTAAAGAATGTCGGAAGGATACCGACAGTGAGCAGGGAGATTTACTTTTTGGGTAAGAAAACGTGAAGAATGTTGTTGAGGTGGGGTCATGGAACGCCTTCCAGAGGAATCTCCCGACAAGAAGATATATGATTTTAGTTATAGGTTCTAATTTGGAAAGGGAACGAAAATAAGAGTTGGGGGTACCCAAAGGCAGTTTGACAGCCATCCGCAGGAACCAGTTCTCGAGAATGTGACAGCGAAATGATAAAATTGGAGATAGTGTCCCAGGTTTCACAGACATAGAGTGCCAGGCTACGAATGAATTTTTATAGAGAATCAGTTTGATTTTGAACCGTATCCTGTGATTATAGAAGATAGGACAAAGACAGGCAAGCGCGCTGATCGTTTTTGTGTGTAGAGACTTAGCCTGATCTTTCCGGCGAAGTTTCCTGTAATCATGATCCAAAGGTACTTGACACTTGTGGATCAGGTTGCAGTGACGGCAGGTTTTGGAAGGATTCACTGGAGGTGAAGATAATTATCTGGCACTTGGATGAGTTCAAGGTGAGCTCATTAGATGCACTCCAAAATAACGAGTGAAAGACTGAAAGCACGATCCGCATAAACAATGTTGTCAGCGTAGAGAAATTTGGAAAACATGCCGAGGTTCAGGAAGATCTGAAAGAAAGAGCGAGAAAAGAGTGGGTGTCCAGACACTACCCCGATGAACCCCAGCAAAGATGAGGTGGTTGGTGGATACGTAGCGGATGCATTGCACCTAGAGGGTTCGACCGGAGAAGTATCTGCGCAGGTGGTGATGAGAGACGGGAGGAACTAGGGAAGTCGATTTTTGAAGGAGCAGGTCATGATGGATAGTGTTAAAGATTAAATAAATCGAATAATATAGCACAAGTGGCAATTCTACGAGAGAGGATGGGGGTAATTCTTGAGCCAGACTCAAGGTCTGCAGGGCCTGCAGATTTGTTTCGCCGAAAACGTAATTGGGTGGGATGAATGGCCTGAGAATAATCTAGGAGAGGGGTAAATTTGGCGAGGACAAGGAGCTCGAAGAGTTTGCCAAGAAGAGAAAGCAGTCTGGTGTGACGATAAGTGTTAGGGTCCCGAAGAATTTTCCCCTGTTTGGGGAGAAGAATGATGGTGGCACGTTTCCGGGAGAGAAAAAAGTAATCAAGAGATAGGCGAGAGTTGAAGAGATTGGTAAGAAGGAGGACTGCATTGTGAGGAAGGTGACGAAGATAAGTCCCACGGGTCTTGTCAGAGCCACCCACCTTCTTGGTATGGACACTCCTCAGAGCGGCCTTCACTTCCCAGACACCCAACGTCCACTCATCGTCTGGCGTAGTGAGAGACAGCGTTGGTAAAATTGTGGTCAAGGGAGAGGGATGAGATGCAGTGAGAGGGGGAGAGAAACCAGTTTTTAGGGTATCACCGAAGATCTCAACTTTCCTTGCCGGGTCGTATGTGGGAGTAGACGAACTGGGAATGAGGAGAGGGGTGATGGCGGTGGAAGGTTTTCGGAGGGTCTTCTGGATCTTCCAGATGTCGCCGGAGGAGGAAACATTAGCCCGGGCAAGATATGCTAGCCAATACTGAACCTGGAAGTCAGAGAGACATGCAATACACATCAGGAGGAAATGGACATTGTCAGAAGGATCCCTAACCCTAGATCATCTCTATAGATATGATATCCTACAAGAGTGAAAGACAAAGAGGGGGTAAGCCGGGACCTCCTGGAGGAGGAGGACAAGGATGTCAGAGAGAACTTGGCGGATTTCACCGTTTTTAAAAACAGTTGTGCCACAGAAGTTTCACGACTCAAAGGAAGTAATAGATTAGGATTTAGGAGAATTTCATAGGAAGAAGTAATATGGCCATTTAGAAGAGTGGTGCCCGCACTTGTAAAACTGTAAGAGCCTTACGGAGGAAGAGGCTAGGGGGTGAGAGAATGGGCAAGACTTGTTTCACAACGTCCAAGTCGTAGCGTTGTAGAATGGCTACCAATTCAGTCCAGGACTGAATGTCGGCAGGGGTAGCCCCACTGGAAAGGGACACAGAGTTACCCATAGAAGAAGAAGAAGCAGAAGTTGGGGGATGTCCCTTGAACGATGTCGGCAAAGAACACTGACAGCGTCTTCGGGGGTGGCGCTCCTGCCGCTGTGGGGCACGCAATGATTTCGGGTGTGACACCAGGCCTGGCACTCCGTGCTGTGGGCTATCCACTCGTGCCGGTGACACTCCTCGATGGTAATCCTGACGTTGCCCAAGTACCGGACGTTTTAGCGGAAGTTTTGGACTGCTGCATGGGAAGCTCCACTACGTATAAACCGAGTTGGAACCTCCCACCAGCACCGGTTTTCCATTGAAGCTCATTGAGGTGGAATACTTGAAAGCTCTGGCTTTCGATATCAACACGAAGTGATTCGAGGACATCATTCAGCTGCAGACCTCGAGTCACCAAACGCCTCTCTTCCGTCATACCGTGGAATTAGTACGAGGTGTTAGGATCCTCGTTGTGTACTTCTTGTAACTTTTGAACCACAACTTACTTGTCATGATAATTATGTACGTGCTCAATAGAGTGCACGCGCGTGATCCTGCCGATCAACCTTGACTTAGAGAAAACCTGCTGAACACGGAGGAGTTTCCGAGGTCAAATGACATTTTCGACATCTGTTTCCTGAGAAACGTCTGATGGCATTGTTGGTTTGGTAGTTAGATGGATGGTATTTGGTGTGGACAAAGGAGGAGGATGAGAAGTATCACTCCCTCAATTTAAAGTCGCGGAGGTCCCATCTGTGAGCGTAGTTCCTGATACTGTGTTGTTAGTGGTGGTGTTTGCATCCGTAGTCCCTACTGAAGCAACCGCGGCTTGCGTGCACCTAACTGACCTGTTCGCAACATCTTGGACGGAATTTGGCTCTACTGGAGGGAGTACTGCCGCGGGAGCAGTATATGCAGTCGTGACACTAATTTTAGCATACCTATTAGACAAACTCAAAAGCCTATGCTCTTGCGTATTAAACAGCTTACCTGGGTAGAACGCGAAGGAAACCCGCTCGGGCCGACGGATCAATTTTCCTGACGTTCAGGACGGCTCAAGAAGAAAAACACGAAAAATGCTGGAGAAACTTCGACGCTCACTGTCTAAATACAAAAGGCAAACTGAACTTACAGCATCATAAGATGCAACATGGACAGAAAGGAAGCGCCTGTGCGTCGATCCACTCCATCGCGGAGGCAGGTTCAAATGTTTTATTACTTTAGTGTTTGCACTATCAGTCATTGCTAAACGCAATATGAATCTTCTCAGAATCCCTAATATGACACTTTTTTGCTTTTATTGTGATATCGTTTAATTTTTCTGATATTTGACCATATTTTAGACGTTATATCTCAAGAGGTGGTTTATTGTGGTTCCTAATTTAATTTTTTTGATACAAAATTACAATATGTATTATTAGTGTATTATAACAGCATTACTGATGTTAGAAATATAATATTTTTATCCGAAAAGACCAATCTCATCCAAGGAGAATATCATCAAAGTAGGCACATGTATATTCCATCCCTCTAACGATATGCCTTACAATGGTCCTGTATGTTGGCAGTATACTCAAGATCGAGAGATCGAGGACGCTCTTTGATAATTTAAAATCTAGAACGTTTTTCGTTAATATCGCAGTATCAGTGTGTCTCGTGTGTCTCAAGCATCTAGTTGGTGCGAGTGCTTCCTTGCGTGAGCTGCCTGCTAACAGATTATAGGTCTAGAAGCCGTGGTGTGAATGAGAGTTGATGAGAATAGTGAGAGCAAGTGAGATTAGGTGAATTGTTGTGATTGTTGAGTGTTGGTACTGAAAGTTTTATTTTTTTCTTTACAAAATGGAGATAGAGATCATCACGAAACTAGGTAGCAGTAACTATTATGCCTGGTCTTGACAGGTGCAATTAATCTTGGACAGTAAGGATTTATGGGAAGCAGTGGAGGACAGGTGGACCGAAACAGAGTTAGAAGATTGCAGTACTTTTACAGAGCACGAATAGCACTTTTACAGAGCACGTTAAATCAATACTTCAATTCTTGCCGTATTTTTCCTTCCTCTCCACCCACATTTGTTTCATCCGTTCTGATCTCTGCTTCCGGAGCTGTTCGATGTTATGTGGCAGCTTACTTTTCCTTTCTTGTTCATCCCAGAAGAGCACATTTTGAATGTTGTCCCTAAATCATTTCCTATCATGTGTGTCCTTAATATCAATGTTTGTTTCTTTCAGGTCATTTAATGTTTGCATAAACCATGCTGGTTGTCCTTTAAGCTTTATAATTTTACTAAAAATCTGTTTTGTAAATCTGTCCTCACATATTCTGGTCAAATGTCTGCAAAAACGACTATCTCTTTTTGCGCATGGTGTTCTCCACATGTTCGTAGATTTTTTTGTTAGGTCGTGGCCTTTTGTATTCTGATCATGTTGCCCTTGGGCCAAGTATGCTTCTAACCAGTCTTCTTTCCATGTTCATGATTTTGTTTATCTCACCTTTCCTCATTAGTTTTAGTGTTTCACCTCCATAAACAGCCTCAGGTTTCACCACTGTATTGTAATGTTTAATTTTGGTGGTCCATGATAATGCCTTTTTCTTTTATATATTTCTAGTGATCTAGAATGTTATGTTCATCATCTTTTCTCTTACCGTTAGGCTGTTTTTCTCGTTATGTTTATCCACTGCCTTAAATATTGAAATGAGTTACCTTTTTTTGATTTTGTTTTGATTTATAAGTAATTTATCGGGACAATTTTTAACGTTTGTTATAAATTCTGTCTTTGGGAAAGAGATTTATAAGCCAATTTTTCCTGCTTGCACTATTAAAGTTTCAATTTGGATTTGGACGTTCTCTGGGGTATCCGTAATCAATGCAATGTCATCCGCAAAAGCCAAGCAATCTACATAGATGTTATCTTTTTGATATCCCAATTTAATGCCTTTCGTGTCTGATTTTCTCCACTCTCTAACCAACTTCTCCAGAGCGCAGTTCAAAAGTAAAGGTAACAGTCTATGTCCCTGACTAACTCCTATTTTCATTTCAAAAGTTTTGGACAATTCTCCGCAGAAACAGACTTTACATGTGGTGTTTGTTAATGTATCTTATATAATGTTTGTAGTTTTTGAATTTAAGCTGAATTCTTTCAAAACATTGATCAGGGATTCTCTGTCAATCGAATCATAAGCTTTCCTAAAATCTATAAATGTAACTGTCGTATTTTTGTTTCTTAATTGTCTTATTTGCAGAATAGATTTTACATTCCAGATCAATGCATGATCTATTCTTACAAAATCCACCTTGATATTACCCTATTCGTGGGTCTAGTTGGGGTTCTGCACGATTGAGCAGTGCTATTGATAGAATTTTATATGTCACTGGCACAAGTGATAAGCCCCTATAGTTATTTGGATCAGTTTTAGGTCCTTTCTTGTACATTGGATGTACGATGACTGTTTTCCATTTTTCTGGAATTTCTTCGGTCTCCCAGATTTTATCTATCATGCCTTTAAGTTTAAGGATACTATAGTCATCTAGGACTTTCCATAACTCTGCCTTAATTCCATCCTAGCCGGCTGCCTTATTATTTTTCAAGGAGTATATAATTTCCTTAATTTCTTCTAAATCTCGAGCTGTAGATTCATCGTTTTGAGTACAGTTTTTACTTGTTGTGAATTTGGATTCTGAATTATGACAAGTATGTGAATCTTCAAAATATTCCGCCATTATATTGCAGTTTTCCTGCTTGGGATGGGTTATTTGATTTGTTTTCGGATTTACAAGTTGTAAGGTTGGTGGTTTAAATTTGGTTAGTTTTTTTCTTAAACAATTGGTTTCTTGTCTTATTCTTTTTGATGTCTTCATTGATTTGATGTAGATCTTTCACGATGAACAACTTTCTCTCTCTTTTAAAAGTTCTAGTTCCTTGTTTTCTTCTTTCTACTAGATTACCTCTGTTTTCGCGACTGTTATTTGCATTCCACTTTTTCCATGCCTTTTGTCTTTCCTGTAGAGCCTTATCGCATTGATCATTCCATCATGTTTGTTTGTTTTCGTTTAGTTGATGGTGCTGTATTGATTGCTGCTTTGATTATCCTTTTTTTCAGATCATCACATGTTTGAAAGTCCTGGTTTTGTAATTGTTTTTAATTTTTCCCCCTCCAATTTGTTAGTGTTGTATATTGGGGTCTTAGTTGTCTGTTGTATATTTGTACTTTAGGCTTAATCTGAAATTTAGCTACAAAGATGTAGTGGTCACATTCGATACTTGTAGATTTTAAAACTCTGACATTTATTATTTCATTGGACGACTTTCTATTTATTGCTATGTGGTCTTTTTGTTTTTCCCCACATATTAGGTTCGGTGTCACCCATGTCGTTAACTTATTGGGTTTCCTTTTAAAAGATGTGGATTTTACAACTATGTTATGATTAGCACATAGATCTAACAATATTTCCCCATCCTGTTAGTACGCTTGTAAGCCGAATGTATACCCACTATCTACCTTTTTTTCCCCTTTCAAATTTTGCGTTAAAATCGCCCAATGAAATAATAGTATGTTTCGATGGTATTTTACTCAAGTAGTTATCAATTCTTTCCCAATATTCATCTCCAGTATGTCTTGTTTTCTTTTGGGTTTTGTCGTTAGATGGGGCATGAACATTTAAAATGGTGTATGCTTTCTTTGTGGATTTGAGTGTTAAGGAAGATGTCCTTTCGTCAATTGAATGGAATCTCACCGTTAAGTCAATTATTGTATTATAAATAATGAATCCACTGCAAAAAATTGGTGCACCTTTTAATATCCTGCTGGTTGATTTGCTCTTATAGATCCTATATTCATTTGATTCGAAGGGCTGATTGTCCACATAGCGAGATTCCTGTATGGCTGTAATCATAATGTTCTTTTTGCCTAGGAAATCTGTTATTGTTTTTAACTTCCCAAGTTTAATCAGAGACTGAACATTTAATGTTGCTATTTAATTTTGATGTTTGAATTGAATTTTGCAAGCATGAACTTCCGGGTGCACCGACTCACCCAAAACTTTATGCTATGCTCACCCAGAATCCACATGACCACTTAACACACCGTTGGGTATGATGGGGGATTGTCCTCCTGGGCTAGTTTGGTTACATAAAGCCTTCCTATCCATATTGATTATGGTTTAGGTGATCGGATTCACCTCTCACTTTTGAAGGTAAGATGTAAAGGAAACGGCCACACCTCACGTGGTGAACAGACGCCAACCAGGGAGTCGCTCAATGTGAGACAGGCTCTTCTGGATTTATGTTGAATTTATATTAATCCCCTGGATACAGAGCTGTCCCTTCCGCTATCTCCACCGTACCCAAATCCACCTTCTCCGCCACAGATGTCGTTGAAATTTTCTTCTCCCGAATTTTGATCAGATCCTTTATGAAAGTATTTAACGAAATCTTTCATGCTAACGGCATTAGAATGGCACTATCGTGAATTGAATTAAGTATTTAGATATAATTATGCCTTAATGGATGATAAACAATCAAGCAGAAGTGAAGCATGGAAACACAAACATTATATGAAAAACCTATTCTTACAGCAATTCGGTTTCGTGAAATATAATTTAAAGTAAGTACCTGTCTGAGGAGGACCCCATCCAAGCAAACGCGTCCTGATGAAGGAAGTGCAGACCCTAACCAGAGAGGAAGGTTGGAGAGGACGTCTCTGAAATCTCTTCTGGAAACTGATCCTTCTATGTTTACGTTGTGAGATTTGCAGTGACAGTGGTAGAGTGTGGGTGGAACCTGGGTTCGTCTCGAATTTCAAGGGTCATAGGGATTCGTCATAGTTTACATTGACGGTTTGCGTACCCTTCAATATTTCAATATTAATTTTGATTATTAAGTTATGCGTTATCTTGTTCTAATTAGGTATAGCTATTTTTTGTTGTTGCTTTTTTCGTGTCGCAGAATAATAATTCTTTTATTGAAACCTGAGATGTGCGCCTTTGCTAACCCCTCATGGAAGCGTCCTAGCGAGCAGTATTCCGACGTCAAAAAATATTATTATACGAGCAATAATTGTAAGTTTAAATCGGCAATCTCGTAAGCTTATGGTGGGATTTCGCCGAAACTTTACATGCAGTGGGTTTTTAATATTAGGAATCGAAGTTCATAAATGTCAATACTGAAATAATTCGTTTTCCAAAATTATTATAGGAGCAATAACTGTAAGTTGAATTCGATTTTCGTCTGTGAACGAAACACGTTTCCTTTCCCTGTGGGATGCCAGATCGGATGTCCCTGGCTTCCTAGGCGCCCCCGGCGCCCCCTGCGCCACGACCCATGTCGTACCAAAGGGAGCCGGCGCACAGTGGAGTATGTCGAGGCGAAGCCTGACCAAAAGTATTTTATCGCGTTTTTGCTCAAATAAGGGAAACAATCATGTTTACATGTATAAACAAATATCTTTATTAATTTTGTAAAGAAATATTAAGTTTTTTCTACTTTTTAGCAGTATCTTGTGCGTTTGTTACATTGAGGTGAGTTGTGTTTTTTTACATTGAGCGACCTATGGCATATAATTTACTCGGATAATGTGCTTCAAGAAAAACATATTCAAAATTTTAATTCATATCACTATTTATTATATTTATTGATTAATTAATATTTGTTATTTATGAAGATGATAATCATAATTTCGATCCTGTCCACGTAAGAAAATGGTTAAAAGATAAAATATATTATGAGTAAGACATCAAAGAATTTATTATGGAAACATGTTAAATAAACATAATTTAAAAGTAAAAATAAACTAATAGTTATTGTTTATGGTAAATAACTTATTTATAATTGTCAATATACTAAATGTTTTGAATACGGTACATTCAAATTAGGTATTCTAAGATTAAAGCATTTTGTTGTTGCTATTTTGTAATAAATTTAGAAACATTTTTTTACTCGATATTACGATAAAGGTTTGGTTAATAAGGTTTTGGTGCATTATATATAGGTACCTGTATGTGTTCTACCAGATTTCACTAAATTTATTTCATTATTAACAATTTGCAAAAGATACTCCATCATCGACATTGTCAATCGAAAAAGTATTAAGAAACCGAAGCATACTGGGTTTCATGAAAATGCCTTTGAGTAACATATATAAATTTAGCAGAGGATATGAATATGTCCCACGAAAACAAGAAACTGATTCCATAATGCTACACCCTATTGAACAGAAATGCTAAACGATACCGTAGGAAGCCCCTACCCTGGATGCGGATGTAGTATAGCGAAGTTTTTGGTTAGCTAACTTACAAAAAAAGGGGTGGCCATCTCAGGAACATGGCCATATCAAAACCTTAAGTGAAATATAGTTTTAATTATACTCGTCCTCGACAGTAGAGACCTGGCAAACGCGGATGTCCATAAAAGTTGAAAAAATGTCAGAAATTATAAGAAAAGTGTATTCTTATTGTTATAGAGAATAAATTAAATTGAAATTGGGTTCAATTTATTCAAGTTCTCCATCTTCATCACAATCTTCATTGTTGTCGTCGCCACCTTCACTATCAATCTCTGCGTAAGTCGCAGACCCAGGAAGCAGAAGCACCATTGTTTCTTTCGAAAATGAGCAACTTTTTTTTTCTATACCTCTTTCTGGAGCAGCTTATGAATGTATTCCTGTTCAGAAGTCTACTTAGAACATGTCTGTTGCACACTGAACGGTTGCTTTCTTCTTGCATAGTTAAGACGATAAAGTCTGAAATGTTTATTGCGTACTTCGGCTCAATTTTCTGAGAGCTGACCTATGGGGAGAAGGACGTGTTTGATTACAGCAGTCCAATGACATAAAACTTTATGTATTGTCGGTGGCATGGGATACCATCCATATAAATGAACGTAGAGTTTGGATGAACATAAGAGTTCATTCATAGAAAACCTTAAGATATTTTATGTGCCTTGTATATGATATGGACTGATAACGCAGAAACTGTTGTGCCTCGCTAGGGAATGAATCAACAAGTATAAGTAAAATATAACAAACGGTTTATTGCCTCCAATCTTACAATAAAACAATCTGGTTCGAGCCAGGTAGACTACAGAAATATACCAGTAACGTAGCTAGGTCGTCTCCCGAGTGTTCCGGCGGTTCGCTGATACCAAGTCCAGAGAGAAGTCCTAAGAGCGAATGCCGTGTCGTCGTGCAAGAGTTCCAGCTAGCAGTAGTTCGTAGTAAGAGAGAACATTCCAGTAGCGCAGCGATGTCGTCCAAATTTTGGTAGGCATACCAAATCCTCCCCTCCCATTTGCTGCTGTAGGGGCAGTGTCGGCGTAGTAACCTACTACTCCTTCTGAGATTTCGCTCTTGCAATGGTTGTGCTGACGTAGCCGGTTGCGGGTGAGGCGGTAGGTTCTCCGTCTGCTCCATCTCCGTAGCTGCTGGAGGTGAGCTGCTCTCCTCTTGTTGCCGCGACGTGGATGGCTGCGGCTCCATTATCTCACTGCTCTGCAGAGGAGGTGTATTAATTAAGTCATTTAACGCCTTCTGGCGCATGTCTTGGGTGGACTGTGCGCGATCGACCTCCTGGTCCTTTTCCTTTTCCCAGGTCCTTTTCCCAGACGTCCCCGGAAATGNGTTCTGTAGGAGGTGCGCACTACGTAAATTCTTGACACTACTATATCGGCTATTACCCCCGGTGCCCACTTAGGGATATCTTTGAAAGGTTTGATGTATACCTTACACCCAATTGCATATTTTCCCACCGATTCGTGAATTTGTTCTTCCGTCGGTGTCATAAGCGATAGCAATGATCGCGGTTGCCTCCCACGTAGTATTTGAGCGGGGCTTTTCCCAGACGTTCCCGACAATGCCCGAAACGTAGCCAGTGTACTAAGAGGTGTCTCTTCTTTTGGCATACCTTCGTCTCTAGCTTTCTTCATTGATTGTTTGAAAGTCTGGACTAGCCTCTCAGCTTCCCCGTTGGACTGCGGGTGGAATGGAGGCGCCAATGCATGCTGAATTCCATTTTTGCGGCAAAAATCTGTGAACTGAGTTGAAGTGAATTGTACCCCATTGTCAGACACTTTTGTCTCGGGTAAACCTTCTATTGCGAATATGCGCTGCAATGCTATTACTGTGGATGACGTGTTGGCCGTCCTAACTGATGTAATGAATGGGAAGTTTGATAGGGCAACAAACACGATCAACCACATCTCTCCTAGAAATGGACCTGCATAATCGATGTGAACCCTCTCCCATGGTTCGCTCGGCGTAGGCTTAGGTGTCCCGGTGGTGACGCCTGATTCATCTGACATGCATTGCATCTTCGTATTAGTGCCTCAATGTCTCGGCCTATGCCAGGTCAATAGCAGTGTTGCCTGGCTAGCGGTTTAGTGCGTACAATGCCCCAATGCCCCAATGTCCCTGGTGCAGTAATTCCAAGTCTGGTTCTCTTAATATTGTAGGAATTACTACCCTATTTCCCTTTGCTGCACTAAGTAATAACACTTTGTCAACCACTGATAACCTGTCCCTAAGTTTGTACCATGTCGCCAGTTTGGCGTGAGCCTTAATCGATGGTGGCCAGCCGTTTTGCACGAACTCCCTTACTTTTTGTAGGGCTGCATTGCTTCCAGTGGCGGAAGCTATGGTTGTTGCCTTAACAGGGAAACAGATTAGCCGCTCTTCATCTAGCGCGTCCATTTGCAGGCAGGCTATGTCCCGTGTGTCGAATGCGACATCTGGACCCATTGGCAGGCGCGACAGAGCGTCTGCGTTCGCGTGCTGCGAGGTGCATCTGAAAACTATAGAGTAGTTATAATCTGACAAGAATAAAGCCACCCTTTGTAATTTCCGAGCAGTCATCTCTGGCAACTTTGTTGCTGGGTTGAACAAAGTTACCAAAGGCTTATGGTCTGTTATAATTACAAACTTGTGTCCGTACAAGTATTCGTGAAACTTTCTCGCCTCGAACACAATTGCTAATGCTTCCTTCTCGATCTGAGAATAGTTCTTCTGGTGTACATTTAGTGATTTAGAGGCGAACGCTACGGGATGCTCCTGCCCGTTTTCGTCTTTCTGTGACAGAACTGCATCCATGCCGTAGTCCGATGCGTCGGCTGCAATTGTTGTAATTCTGCCTGGCGTGAAATGTTGCAACTTCACCGTGCTTAGCAACTCCTGCTTTAGCTGCTGAAATGCCTTGTTCTATATCTTTGTCCAAAGCCATTTTTCTCCTTTCTTCCTGAGTTTATTGAGTGGCGCCGCGAACGTAGAAAATTTGCGGATGAATTTTCCGTAGTAATTGACTTTCCCAGTGAACGATTCTAATTGTTTAAGGTTCTGAGGTACGGGTAAGTGCTGTATCGCTAGTACATTGTCCTGGGTAGGGCGGATCCCATCTGCATCCAGAATGTGGCCTAGAAACTTGATGTTGGGTTGGAAAAATTCACACTTACTCCAGTTTACTTTCAGGCCCCACTCTTGCAGTTTCTTAAACAAGGATTTGAGATTCTTTAAATGATCTTCCTCAGACTTCCCCGTAACCACAATGTCGTCGAGGTAATTTGTGCAGTTTGGCACTTGCGATGTCAGGCTCTCTAGACACTTCTGGAAATTTGCTGTTGCAGATGCTGCTCCAAAGGGCAGCCTGTTGTACTGGTACTACTTCCAAGGGGTATTGACTACTGTTACCTTCGCTGAGTCCTGATCCAGCGGAATCTGCAGGTAGGCGTCTTTGAGGGCGATTTTGGGAAAACGTTGTCCTCCTTCTAGCTGCTGGAATAAGTCTTCAGGCCGCGGAATGGGAAATTGGTCTATCATTAACTGTGGGTTTACTGTCGACTTGAAATCGCCGCAGACTCTTAATCCATTGCTCTTCTTTGTAATGACGATTCGTGGTGTTGCCCATTCGCTGCTGCTTACCTTTTCTGACTCACCTTGTTCTTCTAACCTTTCGTTTTCTTTCTTCAGTTCTTCCCGAATGAATATGGGAACCGGTCGTACTTTGAAAAACCTCGGGCGATGATTTTCCTGCAACGTCAGATGTGCCGCAAACTTAGTGCATTTTCCTAAGCCAGGCGCTGTGACTTCCGGGAACTTTCCAATAGCTTGCTTGCTTGAGTGTTTGCTCCATCCACATCTGTGCTGATCGCGTTAATATCATGTATAGAGAATCCGAGCTTTTGCAAACCGTCTAAACCCAATATATTGTTCGTGTCAAATCTGTCGACCACGATCATTGATAGCTTGGCTTTAGCTGATTTGTATGCTACCGGTACCACGATTTCTCCCTTGATTCTAATCTCCTGCTTGCCATAAGCGTGTAGCTTTTTGTTGCATGGCTAGCAATTTGGCGAACCTAGTGCCTTGTAACTGTTGAGGTTAATGAGAGTAGCTCCTGCACCTGTGTCCAATTGAAAAGGAACTTGCAACTCTCTTATTCTAAGATTGACCACTATCTTATTCTCGTACGTAGGAGTCACTATCGCGTTAATTGGGCGGGATTCTACCATGCTACTTCCACAGGCTCTACGATTGATGCGCGCTTGCCGCGACACACTTCCCTGATATGCCCCTTCTTTCCGCACTTCCGGCATGTCGATATCAGAAAACGACAGTTACTGCGCTCGTGTGAGCGAAAACAGTTTCTGCATAATGGCAGCTTGTTACGCACGCGACTTTTATCGCTAGCCCAATTCCCGCCGGACGCTTGTCTACGAGATCCTACTGGTTGAACCTCTGTTCCCCTAGATGTGGAAACCAGAATGTTAAAAGTTTCTATATTTGCTGCTATTTGAGCCGCTGTTGACTGGTTACTTCAAAAGTTGTGGCTAACCATTACATTTCTTCCAGACTGGGGTCGCTGTGTCGCAGAGCTTGTAATCTGATCTTTTCTTCCGGCGTGAACATTACTACTACGTCTCGAATTAGTGACTCTACGTATGGAGCTTGACAGCTCGCTGAGCTGCATGCGAACTTGCATTGCTTTGCAATCCCTCTGAGTTCCGTAATCCATTCAGCTTGAGTTTGTCCTAGTTTCAACCGACACGAAAAAAATTTAAACCTTGCTGCTACCACATGTAGTTGCTTGTCTCTCTAGTCTACCTTTGAGGTCGCTGTAGGATACTTGCGTGAGATTCATTTCTGGGCTGAGTTTTCTGAGAAGAGCGCAAGTGGTATTTCCTACGTTGGCTAGTAAGAACTCTCTTTTACGAGCCTCGTCTTCCACTCTATGGCAAATGAAGTGCTGATCTAACTTGAGACTGTACTCGCCCCACTGCTCCGTCGTCTCGCTGAATTGCTCGAACGGAGGCAGACTCGGGAGTGAAGGCGTTGTCTGTCTCAAAGGTGTTAGCGCTGCCGTGATGACGTCCCACTGTTCTGCTGTTGCTGCTGCAGCGTGGTGATTACTTGCCCTAGCTGCTCCATGGAACCAGAATAGAATGTCTGTTAATGAATCCACCTTTATCCTCGTCGCCAATTAATTTGTTGTGTCCCGCTAGGGAATGAATCAACAAGTATAAGTAAAATATAACAAACGGTTTATTGCCTCCAATCTTACAATAAAACAATCTGGTTCGAGCCAGGTCGACTACAGAAATATACCGGTAACGTAGCTGGGTCGTCTTCCGAGTGTTCCGGCGGTTCGCTGATACCAAGTCCAGAGAGAAGTCCTAAGAGCGAATGCCGTGTCGTCGTGCAAGAGTTTCAGCTAGAAGCAGTTTGTAGTAAGAGAGAACATTCCACTAGCGCGGCGATATCGTCGTAAAGCCGGTGATCGTGGTAGTGGGCGTAGGCGGTTAACTCTCCCTCAACTTCTCGTCTTCTCTTCTCCTCTTCTTCTCGCAGCTGAGCCGGATCGCCGCCCTTAAGTACCCATCGCCCAGTTGGCGGTGGTGGCGGTGACCTGCGCAGAGACCACAGCGCTGGCCGGAGTGGTGGGGAAGGAGGGGCCCTTTCCCTCGAGCCGCTTGCTCTCCGCCTGAATGCGCCCGGCACGGCGCTGACCGGGGCGGCACGAATTGCCCCGATTGCTGCTGTGATGGCGGCAATTCCAAATTGTGGTAGGCCTACCACAGAAACACACACACACACACACACACATATATAT
>NNCF01125831.1:193970-208929 GCA_002313205.1 Laupala kohalensis
TATATATATAGTGAGATTTGAATAATTTAACAATTAAATTTTAAAAAATCAGCATTGTTCGGTCGTTCAAATACCGAGAACGAGCGACGGAGCAGGGAAGGGGAGCTTCCGTACTCCACGAAATTTAAAAATCCGCCGTTGAGTTGAACGACGAAGTGACACCCACATCTGGCGAGAATGAGAGCTGGGACCTGTTGGAAAAGTGTTTATTGCTGTAAAGAAATAGTAGGCGAGCGAGGGTGTGGGTCAACGAACTGCCGTGGTTATATAACTGAGGATGGTTAGAGGGACAGCCGGTGGAAGGCACAAGTTGCGACTTGTTTCAGAGAAAAAAACATTGCAAAAGAAGGGTTGAAGAACGTTCAAAAATCCCCAAAATCCCCAATCAGAGCCGTGGCACGGTAGGGGGGAACATCTGCGTGATTGGAAGCCTTCCGTCACGTGGATTTCGAAATTTGAAGATTTTGGAATTGGGGAGAAACAGGTAGGAAGGGAAAAAACCCATTTAAGAAATGGAAATTGTTCCTTCAGCCCATTTATTCTTCTTGAAATTTTCGCGAGCTCACGACTTCAAAAATTTTTCGAGGCACGAGAGATTTTTTCTTCATCGTAACTTCTCGATTTTTCGGGAGCACCGAACATGACTTATAAATTGTTCGTGATTGGAGCCACTACTACGTTTTTATTTTCGAAGACTTCCGAGTAATTCGTAACATCGAATGAGTCGCCTGAGTCCGCTACCGTCCGGAGCGAAGCCTATAGTTTTGGCGAATATTGTCGGCGGTGACGCCTGAGGGCTCCCCGGCTGCGAAGCTGAGGGGAGGAATCACCACTGGTTGAGCCGTAGCTAGCGATGTCAACCCGGAAGCGTTGGGAGATCGACGCCAGGCCACCTGTCTGAGGTCAGCGCACCCTCCACTCACCACTGCAGCACTTGATTGATCATCTGACGAGTTATTTGTACGATTGGGGGTGTTATACAACCTATATCGTCATGCGCTGTGGCGAGATAACAATTGCGGATCTTATTGCAAAGAAGGGCCCAGAATTTTGGTCTTAAGGAGTCGTGAAGAGGGGTCAATTATTAAAAAGAACTCCGCTTAATTATGTCAATTAAATTTGTAATCAGTGTACCAGCCTTTTTCGAGAAGAGAGAATATTTGTAAAGCCAGTGTTTATTTTATTTGTTAGAAGGGTAGAGAAATTATTGTAATGTGTGATCGAGGAATTAAATTTGTTGATTATTTATGTTTTTCTGTAGAAAAGCCATAGTCGGTGGTAACAACTGTTTTTTTGTTAGCGTATATAGGAAATCACGTGTGTCTTTTGGGGGAATGCATGAGAGGTTTTTTTGAATTGTAAAGTGATTTATGTTAATTAAAGTTAGTGAATTAATTTGTCTTAATGCGTTTTCCCGTGTGTGGAACCCCAGTATGGTTTCTTTCTGTCATAAATAATTCGAACCCAATTTACTAGTGGCATCTGAGCTAGTAGAGGCGAAGCAATATAATTGTTCATAATTATTAAAATATTTAAATCTTAATCTATATATTATATGTATAGTGACTTGACAATTTGTCTCTCTTTAGAAACCACTGCCCAAAGAGAAATGTCACTGACTATTGCGGGACCGAGAGGAACCTCCGGCCATACGGAGGGAGGGAACTGGATAGTCTCTGAGGCAGAAACACGAGGCAACGATCAAATTATTTGTTTTCAAAAACAAAACAAATGAACTCCAACTCAATAACAAAAAAAAATCCATCCGAGATTCTTCATTTTCGGAGTAAGACAAGCAGCCCAGCAGCCGCGATGTTGAAGAACGTTGTAACCTCCTTGCACGCGAGTAGAGTGTCCTATGCCGGTGCAAACAGTCGCATCCACCCGGTTCACCATCTTCTTGCACACGGGGTAGAATGCCTGAGTCGTAGAATGCAAACAGTCGCCGCCTTGCACCCCAGTTCGAGTGCCCGATGCTGGTGCGAACTGTCGTCTCTTTTCACTCCGAGAGGTGTCTCTCTCCTCACGCCAGTCTCCCGTCTCCGATGCCGCTTAGTGTAGTGTCTAGTGTCTCACCGTCTCCAAAGTCGCCTCGGTCGATCGGCAGCGCGGGGATCCGCTTCGCCGGTCGCCGGTGTGGCGCTGCTCTGCGAGCCGCGCGCTTTGTCTGAGCGGGAGACAAATCCGCTCATGAGAATGATGGGTTTTATCCCATTAAGTCTCTCTCTTATTATACTAAATATTATTATTAAATTCAGTGTATTGCTATTGTTTGAGAGAGGGAGATTTAATTGTTGATAAGATAATGTTATTACTAAATTCAGTGTATTGCTATTGTTTGAGAGAGAGGGAGATTTAATTGTTGATCAGATAATATTATTATTAAATTCAGTGTATTGCTATATTTTTAGAAAGAGGAAGATTTAATTGTTGATAAGATAATATTAAGGTTAAAGCCAGTGTATTTTAGTTTCTTTTTGGAGGGAAAGATGTCCTTTAGGTGGTAGTGTTTATGTTCTTATTTGTCCACCATTTGTGTTTGTTTCTTTTGGGGGAAAACAACATGAGGGGTTTTGTTGTAATTGAAAAGGTAATTAAATTAAATGGATTTATTTGTCAGTAGCGTTTTCCTTAAGTGGAACCATTGCATGGTCCTTTCCTTCATTAAAAAAATCGAACCAAGAATTTATTGTGGAACCCTGAGATAAAATAGTCGAGGCGCTCAAAATTTAAATTCAGTATATTTTTTTAACCACCAAGTTTCGGTCTGCCACAATATATATAGTAATAAATTTAAATAGTTCAAAAGATATCGAACGTTGGAGCGCCAATCGTAATAAACGTATTGAAAAGATAGGGCCCATGATGGGGGCCAATTGTAATAAATTTAAATGATTGAGATGGACAGCCCCACGTTGAGGCGCCAATTGTAATATACTTAAATTTGAGAGGCCGAAAGTTGCGACGCCTTTTTGTAATAAACTTGAATTTCAAAAGAAAAATAAACAAATCAAGGAAACATCTAACGCTCACTTATCTGGTCCACTCGGCTTAGTAATGACTGATGCCTAACTGTCATAGAGCTTAAATTTAAAGATATGGATATGGGTTCTGCCGATTCATTGGTGTGAAACACACATTAATCCTTATCGAAGAAAACACATTGTTTATAAAAATTAATATAATTACAACAAAACAAATACACATTTGATATGATTACAAATGATCTCCTTACAACATTTACACCAAAATAAGAATACAACATGCAATTGTTCACGAACACACATTACAAATCTTAAAATTACAAATAGTTTTCACAATTTGTTATTCTTTGACATACAACAACGGAACTTGTCCGTTCAAACACTTTGTACGAGCTGAAGTGTCATTGGTCATCATAACAGTTTATGAATAATCAAATTCGTCCAATCGGATAGCAGCACAGCCGCGACCAATGATACTTGTATCATTTACCAACTGTCTTCCGCAATACAATTAGACACAAGTCACTAATCATATCACACACGGTATTGAAGATGGAGAACGGTCATTGGCTCATCAAAAATGATTACTTCGGTAGTGGCGAATTGATGCCAGACATCATCGGAAGTAAAAGTTGCTGAGGCGGAGCTGCGAAAGTGAGACGTCTTATGAAGTTTTCTCATTGGCGTGTTTAATTACGCCCAGATGCCCAATCAGGTGCCCTCCAGTCAGCATCTCCCATGAGGCCTCGTAAACTCCAGCTATGAACGCTTCCATGTTCACCGGTTTCGATAGTGGCTCGGTTGTTTCGATAACTTAATCGATCTTGGACACGAGTGTCCCGAGGTTGCACTTCGCGGTGAATTTAAGCACCACTGATAATTATCATAAGATGCCGAAATTATAATAGTCGGTATCGACTTTGAAAAAAAACTCGAATGTCGATCGGATTTCTCTCCTCGCGATCCAAGAGAGCGTCCGCCTCTATCGAAAAATATCGACGATTACCACGATCACAGTCATATCAAAAGTAATCCGAGTATTTCTCTAACTCAGATATATCTCATGATATTATCTCATGTATCCCCTCTTCTCCCACTTTGTAAAATCAGTTTGACTCCGCCCATCACATACGTCACAAACTTTTTCATCCAATAATATCTAAAAGTTTATTTCATGTGATCTCTCACGATTGGTGATAGTCCTTTGGTGTTGTCGCCTCAGTCAGTTTATCCCTGATCGTCCTTTAATCACGTGATGTCTCGTCCCGTGATGTAGTATTTTCGCATTTAGGTAGTCTGCTTACTATTAAAAATTAAGGTTACCAATTCTACACAAAAGGCCCTTCAGTGGGCCAGAAGGCCTCCCCCTCGTCGTCATCACTACTAACTTTCTATAATTGTACGTAAACCAGAAGCTCTTACATGGATCCCTGTTCAATGGCTCTTTTTCTCACGCGTAATATTCTCGCGTCTGCGTGGTCCCGCGAATATTTATTCCTTTCAATTTATTATGGAACTTCGGAAAATTTTCTAAAACAGAAATTTTTTTTGAGGGTCGGATAAAGTCGGTAATTTTTTTTTCAGGAATACATTATTTTGTGGGGCTTTAGGGCTCGTCAACAGCAAGGTCATTAGAGCCCTTATTCAGGAATACATCTAGGAATAGTCATAAAATAGTGTGAGATAAGTAAAAATGCGCGGCAAGGTGCGACACATGTGCAAAAATTCCATTTTTTTGGAATATTACAAAATTACAATAGAATTTGTTGAAAGAAATATTCCTGAAAATTATTTTAATTGGTAAAAAGGCAACATAAATATGAAAAATCAAAAGTCATGATCCTATATATTCGTAGTAAAGAAAATTGAGATCAGTCCCTCAATAAATAGTATATGAAATATGTACACAATTTATTGAAGAGTAAACTGAAATAAAAACATGCTACATGTAACATCTGCTTTATGTAGCATTTCCTCTAAAGAAACTGCTATATGTAGCAAAATGTTACATGTAACTAAAATTTTAGCTATATAGCAATGTTGCACGTTTCCTTCTTGGAGTCGAATAAGTTCAAAGGAATTTATGTAGCAAGTTTGGCTGTCGTCCATGCTGCCGTGTCTTGAGGAACTAATAAGAGAGGAAAAGACAAGACAGGTCTGATAATATAAAATAAGATAAGAACGGATAAGATAGGTCAGCCAAAATAGACGTCGCAGAGTACTAATTTTAAATGACTCATACTTATTTAAATTATGCAACTACCCGAACTGGGATCCTCATATCAACATCGACAATTAATTGTTTGTAATAATTTAATTGTTAAAAATCTAATAGTGTGCATTATTTTTAATTCATCATATTTTGACAGATAATAAAACAATTAAATGTTTATATTAATTTAAATATTTTCAATTATAAAAATAACTGTTTATAACGACTTTTATATTTATACAAATTATAGTTGTTCATAACGATTTAATTATACCATTTATTATTGTTTCTTAACGATTTAATTATAGCATTATAAATTATAGCATTATAAATTATAGCATTAATATTTGTAATATTAATGTAACAATGTAATTATAGCATTAATATTTGTTTATAATGATTTAATTGTTTCAATAATTTTAAATTTTTATAACATTTTGTTGTTTATAAGATTTGTTTATAATTGAAATAAATCATAGATTTATTCATAAATGTGTACAGAAAATTTAATTTGTTGAAAACCTTATAAAATGTTATAAACAATTAATTTGCAAACGATTGAAAAATCTTAAATTAAGTTATAAACAATTTAATAGATATACCAATTTCATTACTTTGGTATAGCAATTTAATTGTTAAGGAAATAAATAAATTGGTATGGCATTTTAATTGTTATAGCAATTTCAATGATGTATAACTATTTTAATTGTTTCTAGTAATTTTAATTATAAATAACTTATTTAATTTTTTATAATTTATTTTTTATAGAGCTTGTGTTACAACATAAAAGAGCAGAGCCTAAAATAATTACTTAACTGACCACGCTACTGTAAATTGTGGTTAGTTTTTATATCTAGAAATTTTATCTCTATCTTGTATGCAAAAAAGATTTGGATAATATTCACTATTTTATTATTTCATAATTGATCACGGTTTTCTCAAAAACGTCACGTCGTATGTTCCATACAGTTTTCGAGTATATCTTTAAATTTGCATATTTAACGTCTTACGAATTATACATGTAGCTATCAACACAAAAATTTGTAAAGTAGCGGGATGGGTGTCCGAGGGGCTGCATTGTTGCATCAAAAGTTTAAATCAAATCCCTGAGAAAATGTAGGAATTAAACCTTTTCTGTCGTAATCCTTTTCGTAATACTTCGTACTTGAATATAAACATTTTAACCGTACATGTAGTATACATATGTTTCATATATGAGAAACCTCATTATTGTTGTGATCAGTGGCGGATCTATGGGGGAGGGCTAAGGGGATTATACCCCCCATTGGACCTGAACTCTTAAATTACATGAAGGTATATTTTGCCACGTTAAACAATTAATAAATTCAGTTACTATTTAATATTGTTAATTTTGATTATTTATTTGAGTTGATGTATTTTGTTTAGAAGATGTTATTTAAAAAAATTGTGTAGTAAAACCATGATTTTCAAACAGAAATACTCCCCAGATCCCTGCCCGGTTAGCCCGGTTGACTACGGTCTGGATCCGCCATTTGTTGTGATGACATCATCACCGATAGTTTTGGTCTGCTAAAGGAGAAACACTAGCTTTGGCAACACCGTACAGTCCAAAACTAGTACAGGTCATTTTGAAAACGTCCGGAATTAGTTCTGACAAATTGTATCTTCCAATCGTAACTCGGTCGTATCTTTTGTCCAACTACTGAATTCGGGTTCTGGACATAACGTGTGTGTTTTTTCCTCCATAACGCAGAAAGGAAGCAGACAATCGAAACTGAACTTAAGAATTGGATTTTATTACGTTAGGAATAGAAGACTTTCTGGGCAGCTCATTTCGATTTCACTAACAGCCCGAGTACCGAAACATACAATTTTTAGATAATAAATTTATTTTTTGTGTGTACATTAAAATGTGCATTTAGATTGCCAAACACCATTATTATACGACTTACAATTTTCAGATGCAGCGATAGGATCGCAATACAAAAATGTTATTATACAAGTTAATTAAATGTCTACAATAGAATGTTAACTATACATTGTTTTATAACTATGTAACAATGTTTGGGAAAATATTTTGACCTATCGTTGAGGGATATAATACTTAAATGGGTTACAGTCCAAATTTTTAACTTTTTTTCAGATAGGTTGCGTAGTAGGAATATTGTAGCTAATGAAATGATGTATTTTATTGCTACAAAACATTTCATGAAAGCAATTTGAATTTAATGTATATGAGGGTTAAATAAAAAACAAAGCAAAGTATTGTTATGAAACAGTGTCAGCGAAGCGGAGTTTCGTCCTAGCAATCCCCTCGATGCATATGTGCTAGCTTACAAATCATATTTCTTATTTTATTTATTTGTATTTATTTTATGTTACATATTTGTATAAATAATCTGATGAAAGACACGGTACTTCACGGCTTTAGAAATGCGTGGAAAATCGATTTGTTCAGTTCGATTTTCCATGTCGAGAATGGAGAAGCGGATAACGGTAGTAACTAGAAAATGCCCCATTGTCCCTGATATTAAAAAGAAAGTGACACGTTTGAGTTTATTGGTTAAAATATGAATGAAAAAAAATTGTGTAAGGACGTGTAAGCAACGCGAGTCATATAAAGCTATTATTTTTCATGGTGTAGGGAAACATCTACTGAAACTAAATTTTTAGATACATATTTCCCAAAAAACCTGGCTGCTGTCAGGAATTGTCTTTAAACGACATAATGAGAAGTGTCCCGAATTTTCGAAAATTTGCTTCATGTAGCAAACTGCTACATAAAATTTGCTACATGTAGCAACGTGCTTTACGTAGCATTAAATTAACAATATTAAATAGTAATCTTTGCTTTACGTAGCAAATACTACATACAGCAAAATGTTATATGACACTTTGCTTCATAGTGTAAACGCACCTTTATTTTCCTCAATCACCTGACTTTCGATAGCCCCTGACGCGACAGGAAGTGACGGATAACAAAAATATATCAACTCCTGGAAGCGCCAATTATCTAACTTTCAGTCAGTATCAGTTTTTACACCATTTCATAAATGTCAATTTTTCGACTTTTGGCCAAGTTTTGAGGGCCTCTGTGCGGCGCAAACCAAACGTTGTTCATATTTCATCTGTAATAGAAAAATTGTTATATTAACTTATAAATGTATATTTATACTTACTTATGACTAAAATAAATAGTCGAAACGTTGGCGAAATGACATAATTTGTTTGTTGGCCTAACTGCAAGAATATCAATCCCCCTATAAATGTATCGCATACATTCTGATATTTTTGAAATATACGCAAAAATTAAAGAACAGTGATGCCAAACACGTCGTATATACACGTTAAAGAATCAAGTACAAAATTAACCATAAAATTTGTAGCTTTACGGATTATTTATTCGCCCAACATAAATACCAGAGTATTTACAGTGACACAATATTTACAGAAAACTTGAAATAGCACTATTTAAAAAACTACATTTCTGTAGGGTCCGTCCCACGAGAAAGTACCTGAGCTGACCTCCGGAAATGGCGGATCAATCAGTGTTTCGCGTTAAACCGAAAACATTTGCTTCATAACATTGTTGCAAAGATGTCTGTGTGCGGCATTTCCGCTGTGGAATGTTTTACGCTGAAGAAATACGCACAACACTCGCTGCAGATGAGTATGACACATTCCTCAGTAGCGCGGGCGCCGCTGCGTGACATCTGGATAGTCAGATGAGGGAGAATAACCTCAGCAGTAGTAAATGAACAGCGAAGCTTTTATAAATTAAAAACTTCGCAATTGAAAGTAACCTAATCAAATCAGTATAAATAAGAATATATTCATTAAAAAATTACTTGAAAATATTCTTATATTGACTAAATGCGAGCTCTGTCACCAGTACAAAGGTATTAAAAGTTTAAAGTAAAGCATTTTAGTTTTCAATACATTTTAACATATATTTCATTCAATTAACAAATTGAATTAATCCATAAAATTAGTTATGAAAAAATGTCTGTAAATTCGTTAAGTAATATTTTACTTAAAATTATTTTCATAATAAATAAGCAAAATAACAATAAAATTAATTAATAAATCAGAATGTAGCTCGGTCTCCTGATATTTGAACTTTAAATGATTGTGTGAATGATTTTGGAATATAACTTCTCAAGCTAAGAGTACTTTTTACATACGGCACAATTGACAAATACATGGCCCTAATAGAACTAGATAGAAATAGAATGTTTTGATTTTCAACCCGCAAAAATCCGACGGTTTTTAGGATATTTGGAGGATTGTTTAAGGCACTTATTGAACGGGCAAGGGAAATAGTCCTTAATTTTTGCTATGTTTTCGACAGGAGAAACTGCATAATTCGCTGAGGAATATAATCCAAGTTATCAAAATATAATAACAATAAAGAACGAAAGAGAGTTACTATTATTCAAAACATAATTACTTGATGTTTTTTTAAGTTTAAGCTATTTTTTACTTAAAAATGTGATCCTATTAAGATTATTTTATTGAGTACTTACCATTTACTAACAACTTTTTGCTAATAGTAAGTTACACACCGATTTTGTCGATCTGATCACGATTTTCTACGTAACTATAAAATTTTTATTTCTGTAATTAAAAAATTATTTTTATTGAATCGATCCGACCATTTGTAACAAAGATAATGGATCTTACGCAAATACTTTTATTTTGAACCTTTGAGGAGGGAAGAGAATTAGTTCTGAGATTTTTGGGGACTTTTATAAAAATGATTCTTTGGTAGTGGTCTATCACTAGGGGAAAATTTTGCTTTACCTTAATTTATTCAAATTCAGACCTTTATGACTGTGTCAAGTTGCATTTTCACATACACTACTTACATGGAAAAGAAATATCAATGAAAATTAATTTTGAAATATAATCATAGGACCAAATAATAGTAGAATTTAATCGATGCGCAGATTAATTGATACTTTTTTTCGACTAATCGAATGAAATAATTAAATGTCGGACTAATCGCGATTAAATTGCCCATCCTAGCGAACTCCTTCACTATTCAGGTATCTTTACTCCGCCAGATATCCGTATTGTGGAGTTGGCCTCGAGGAACTCAGCGTGAAAGGAACTACGACCTCTCCTCGTTTGTCCTCGTCCATGAATGAGGTTGAGAAACGCGATGTTGCAAGGGTCTCTTGATGAGGAAATTCTGAAGAGAGCTGTATATTGTTGCAAAGAAATGGCAGTGTGCTTCTTCAAGTTTTTGGATCATTCACATATTTCATTATTTTATTAATAGCAGTTGAAAGGTTAAATACTTAGGTAATGTGAAATATTATTCTTTCTTATTACATAAACATCTATTTCTGCAAGTGCAATCAACCTGGAGATCGATCGGGAACTGCTCCGAATCGAAGTGGTATTAGTTTTTCCGGAATATCTTACCCCAATGATGAACGAGATAAATTCAAAATTATTTCACGAATGTTTTGGCTTTGATATTCGTATTTCTTGGATAAAAACCTTTATAATTAGAAAACATTTCCCCGTTTTACCTCTTCATTTCTTAGGTTTATAAATATTAATTATTACATTTCGATGCAAGGTTTTCTTCTGAGACATTATTATAGAAAAATTTAGATTGTTTCCTTTCGGAATTATTATCGGTTAAGGTAACTTTCATGAACAGATATCACTTGTTTTATTGAATTTCTTCTTACCTTTCTTTGACACTGTCCTGGGTAAATATGTCTTACAATTAAGACGGCAGCGGTAAAGCTTCCGTACTTTTCTCTAAATTTTCAATAAATCGAAGACAAAATTACTTTTTTTGTTAATTTTAATGAAATATTTAATTCTGTGACACTGGTCGAAAATAAATATTCTCTTCTTCTTTTCTTTCCGCAGTAATCATTTTGCTCGAAGTCGTACTTTTGAGTCCTTAAATAATGGGGAATTAATCCATGAACAAAGAGTATAATTGTGAAGTTGTGGTCATTTTTTTATTTTTAAAATATTAAGCAATGAGCATGATAATGTTTTTAGTTATAGAAATTTTTTTCATGCCCGGCGGGCCAGTCCACCCGACCCGAGACAAACTATGTGACAAAACATAAAGGAAACTGTGAGCGACAATGACGAGAGACAACTCGTTATCCTGAAAGCGTAATTGAAGCGTTGTTAAAGAAGGTAATAGGGAGAAAAAGGATTTACGCTTTAGTTGCGCGTATAGACTATACCGGCGCATTTGACAGCGTTCAGTGGAAAATAATATATGCAGAACTAGAGAAAAAGCAAATACCCCAACACCTATTGAAAATAGTAAAATCATGCCTACAGGATCGTAATGTAATACTAGAAATCGCGACAGAAATGATAGTTTGTGCTTTAAAACAGGTAGCCATGTGGGGCCAACATTTTGGACAGTAGTACTAAATGTCGTGTTGGAGCAACTGGCGATTAAACAGATAGATGTCGTTGCATATGCAGACGATAAAGCTATAGTTATTGAAGCAGATAGCCGCAAGGAATTAGGGGATGATGGAAACCGAGAGTTACAGAAATGTGAAGAAATATGCAAAGGAATTCTTTAACTACTTTAACATTCAGAATACTCTCAATAACGTTTTCTCCCGATACAAAAATGAAATACATTATCCATGCTAAGAGATTTCATTGCGAAAGTTCAAGCTTTGGTGATGTAGGTGGTAGTCCGCAGGGTTGGACAAGGAAAAAGTTTACAAATTACCGTAGCCGTCAACGTGTGGCCCTTCTAAAGAAATATAAGAGTTATTTCACTAGATGTCCAACACCATATTTATATTTCCTTCACCGTAGTAACAGTTAATCTACGAAAATAAATATATTTACAAATATACACGGTATATTGCTAATTATCCAATAAAAATATATTTTAAACTATTTTGATTTGTCTTTAGCAAGAAACCCTCATTCTTCCTTGATTCAAAACAATTGTAAACCTGAAAATAATTGTTTAAATTTTTTATTAGCGTAGAGTATTGTTGCACACAAATAATTAGCCAAAACGCTTATGATACAAATGCAGAATAATATGTTACACCGGGCTCTCTTGTAACTATTACATTCGTATTAGAATTATTATAATAATGATTTTCCAGAACCACCACCGGTGCCAATATTTCCTTGGTCAGAAGGATTATTTAAGAGAAGAAAAGATAAGTAGGAGGAAGGGACAGGAAACATCTGACCGTCGCTGACCGCGAGGACGAACTCGATCCATGTATATATTGTTGTATTTGTAAATGGGAAATGTAGCTTAGTGCTATTAAAGCTTATCTACATGGAGCGATAGGAGGTAGGTGTTGGGTGGACGGTTATTGTCAGTAAGTGAGCCGCTTAGCTAGGTTTACCAACAACTTGACCCACGTGGAGGGGTTAGTAGAAGTATTTAGTAACAGTTAGAGTTATTGATACTAGGAGGAGCTGGATAGAGGAAGGAAGGGTTGGCTTTTCAGTAGTCACATCTGAACTGAGACATTATTGTGAACAGCTACAAATTTTCTGGCCCCGTAGGGAATCCAACCCAGGATGACTTGGTGAGGAACGACAACACTACCACCTGAGCCACGCGTGGGGCAACCCATGTAAAAGGATCGGGACTGATCGCGGGGTTGAGTTCAACCGTTTCGGAATGAGCCTGACTGTGTCCTGAGCCCAGTGGAATTTGTCAACACTTTAATGGCTTAGTATCAATCCCCGGAGAAGTCCTAAGCTACATTTACAACCATGGTCTTGAAAATGTATTTCCGAACATGTGTAGCTCTTCGAATTTCACTCACATTGCCACTATCTGTAGCGAGTACGTGCCAGGAAAGACGTGGGGGTCTAGCTGTAGTTTCTACTGAAAACTAGTTCGCAATACAGATAGACTCAACAGTGCTAGTGAAAGAAGTTTCAAGAAAGAAAGAAAAGCACCGTTAGGGTTATAAAATCTATCGCTCAATTTATCTTAAACAGTGAGTGAGATAGAACAGTCATACGGACATTCGGCGGGGAAAAAATTGATAAGTTTTTACTCAATTGTTCCTTATTTTTTCGAAGGTGCTGAATCCGAATTTCAACTTTGTCACCTCTTAAAGCTTGTGCGTTTTGAGAAAAAGTGGAAAAACTTCGAAAAAAATCTAATTTTTAGTTTGTTTATAACTCGAACCGCACACGCCACTAGAGAAAAGTATACGTATGCAAAAATAATGTACATTAAATTTCCTACAAATTAGATATTTACCGATGTTTGACCGGCGAACAGTTGGCTATAGAGTTCGGTGAATTTTAACCAATATTTCGAAATGGACTCCAAAATAAACTTTTACTTTTGCTTTTTGCTTATATTTATTGACACTTTTCAAGGATAGCGTCCAGCATCAGAATAAATTACATTGAATTTACTTCAAATTATGTCACTTATAGAGTATTTTTATTGAAATGCTTTAAGGCGCTTGTCAGTGCGTAAGGGCGCGTTTAGGTTGAGTGTATATTGGACGCAAGCGCTAAGTTAAGAACAACTCGATGTAATCCCTGATTTTGTGAACCATTTATCCAGTTATCCAAGAGTTATTTCGGAATAAAATAGTAATAAAAAACTTAAAACAAAGTTGTTGTTTTTAATTACACATCATAATATTGCATTGTCATCGGATACGTGTGGCAAATTTCAGCTCAATCGATTTAGGGGAGGGGGGGAACTGGTTTAGGCCCAATTTCACCAAATGTAGAATAATCGCGATTTCCTTAAACGTGATTAGGTAAATGGAATCGCGATTACATTTTATGCGTTTCACCAAGCAAAACTAATCGTCGATTAAGTTGCTCAATGTTTCTGAAGAATCTCTGGGTTGGTAGTAGTTTTACAGTGCATTATGGGTAATTTGAAGACAAATGACGGGAGGAAAACGCATCATGTTGCTCACTACCGCCACCTAAGGACACCATAGGCAGCAGCGGGCCTCCCTCGTGCCACTGAACATAACCTATAAACCGAGCTACGAGCAAACAAACAAAATGGACGCCATATTTCTCGCAGTTCTGAAGAAAATCGCGATTTGCGCTGGTAATCGAAGGGTCCCCGAACGTTTAAGCGTTAATCGCGATTTTCTCGTAAATCGAAGATGGTGGAACGCGCATTTTGATAATCACGATTTACTGCACAGAAAATCTCGTTTAAGACATTAAACGAACTTGGTGAAATTGGGCCTTAAAATTCAATTGCAAGATTTGACTCAAACATACTAACAGGTCAAGTTAAATAATAGCTTGTAGAAATTAACACTGTTGGCTTTTTGGACTAGATCTTTCCTTTCAGAACAAATTTGACATTTTGGGACCAAGTGCGAAAATAATAGTTTTTGTACAACAAGATATTATTATTATTTTCGATTGTTCCCTTTTAAGAGAGCGTTTGAACTTGAGTAGTCATGATGTTTTCTTCTTCCTTCGTTCTTCCCAAATTCTCTTCATAAGTTCGCTGTGTTCTCTTGCGCTCTTCTGACCATGAATTTCCTGTTCTCTTTTGTTTGTGGTCTTGTTTAAGTGTATGTTTTTATGATGTTTCTGAACTGCTCTCGATTGTTTATGTTTTCATCTAATTCCTACTTCTTTAATGTCTTCTTCTGTTTCGCTGATCCATTTTGTCTTGTTTTCTACTAACATTTGTTATCTGGAAGATTTGCCTTGTGAGCCTACTCTTTTCCATCCTGCGGATCACCAAGTGCGAAAATAGTCTTTATACAACAGGATATTTTATATATATATATATATA
>NNCF01125831.1:218962-251777 GCA_002313205.1 Laupala kohalensis
GGGGGGGGGGGCAAATGGTGATAAATAAAAGTAGTTGAGTTTTTGTAGTTTATTCTTAGTATGTTATTTTGGTTCAAAATCTTTAGTAGATGGAGGTACCTTATGTATGTCTCTGTCTCTGTGTTTAGTGCTTGTCATTGTGTTGTCTTTTGTTAAACAGACTCGCTGCTATATGCTTCTTGCATGGGCGCAGGGGGTCTCTTTGCTTATTATAAATATTGTCTTTATAATTTGTTACCTCTAGTTTAGTAGTAAATGAAAAAAAAGTACTCTGAAAGAATACTGTAAATATGTAGTATTATCATTGTTGTTCTTTGCTTATTTTTAATTTTTGTTTTCATTTAATAATTAGATAATTTTTATATTGGTCTTGTGTAGTTTTGTTTTTGCTTACTAGTTATTGTTACATTTTTCATTTTCTTTATTATTATTATTATTGTTTAAAATGTTTAGATATAAGTTTGGTAATTTGGTGATGGTTTTGCAATATAGTAGTCACCTGCCTCCTCGTGGCGGGGACGGTAACCCCTCCGTCTCCGACAGGGGGGGGGGGGGGGCTAAATGGTGATAAATGTAGTTAAGATTTGTAATTTTTGTAGTTTAGTTTTGTTTTTGCTAGTTAAAAATCTTAAGTTAGGTGGAGGTACGTATCGTAGAAATTTGCTCTGTCTAATATTTCTGTTTTTGTCCTTGTGTTTTGTAAATTGTGCCCAGGACTCTCTGCTATATGCATTACGCATGGGTGCAGAGAGTCACCTTTTGTTTGTAAATTGACAATATGTGTTACCTCTAAATTAGAATAAATGAAAAAAAAGTACTCTAGCTTGTGACGCTAGAGGAGACCCCCATGCTAGAAGCTGCTCTCCAATATCTTGTGCAGGTTCTGGCGCCCGGAGGTGACAGGCTAATGTTCCGGTACCCAAAGGAGATCCTGGCGATGCAGTTGATGGCGGCTGGCGTACCATCAGATCTGGCCGTGCAGCATTGCTATGTGAAGGAGGTCTTCCGGAGGAGGGGTGTGGAATACCATCTACCGAGCATAACCGCACTCTACAAGAGAGTACTGGGAGTTGTGCGTAGCGTGCCTGGGAACCCGTTAGGAATAGTGGTCGTCCGGGGGTAGGCTTGCCTATTCCAACGCCTATGACGGACGGTCAGCGTACCTCAGGTTCTCCTTCAGAGGAAGAAAGACGACTTGGCTTATTAATGGACTCTGTATTATGGAAAATGAACTGTATATAAATTGTTTGTAAATAGTGTTGTATATATATTTTGTCTGCTCTCATTTGTCTATGTACCTGTTAGTAAATTGTTATAAAATGTTGTGTTTCTGTAAATATTGAAATTGTATTGTATCGATATCTTTCCTGTTATTTTGTCTTATTTTGTTTTGTGAAAATGTGCTGTACTGATATTTGTGTTTTATGTTTAATGTGTTTGTTTATGTCTTGGCAAGTGGTTCCGCTAGTGGTAGGTCACCATGCCTCCACGCGGCGGGGACGGAAACTCTTCCATTTCTTGTGGCTTTGCCGCACAAAATGGGGGAGGCTAAATGGTGGTAGTTTTATTTAGTAGTTAGTTATTTGTTTTATGTTTTGTATATTGTTTTTGTTGGTTGAGGTGTTATAGTTGTAATAGTAATTAGATATGTATGTTTGTAAGTGTGAAAATGTTTTAAAGGGACTCCCTGCAATATGTGTTTCGCATGGGTGCAGGGAATCCTAATAAAATATTATATAATGTATGATTGTGACCTCGTAGTATTAGATATTAAATGAAAAAAAGTACTCTAGCTTCATATGATCTTATGTAATATATAATTTGTAAATACAGTGTAATGTGTATCTAGTAAGGTATAATCATATTATAATATGTAATTTGTAAATATTGTCATTATGTAATAATTTGTTTTGATATCTTTGTTGTAATTACTATATTTTGCTATTTGTATATTCATAATTATATTGTACTGTAACTGCTGCTTTTAACCCATGTTCGGCACTAAGCCGTCATCCTGATTGGGGTATTGCTGGGTTTACTCAATCGCTTGAGGTTTTACCGGGATGGTCCCTAGTATTTCTTCTCAGTTTTAAATGTAAATACAATCCTCCCAATTTTCATCTTTTATTTAGAATGTAAAAGTTTTAAAATGGTTAGACGGAAGAGCAGACCTTAAAGTTTGAGTATCGCCAAAATAAAGGCACTTTTATTATTATTATTGTTATTATTATTATTATTATTGTTAACGCCTTTTATTGATGTTGAGGACTCCTACATCGTTCTCGTAATTCGCTGGCCATTTTGCGACCCGTACCTCTCTAGCCTCCAATCTTCTCACGTCGACCGCTGACCTCTGCTCGCCACGTCTGTCCGCTTATGGCGTCCCTTTGTTTAGCTGACTGTCTCTCCTGCTGTCAACGCACTAGAGATTGCGTGTAAGTTGCTTAAGTGGAGTAAATCATATTCGCTATGAGTTGGGTCGTATTCTCATTCAGAAACTCACTCTCTCCCGTCCTAGGCCTTTAACCTCTGTCTAGGGTAACATTACCCCATTCTCTCACTAGATGCAAATACCTTGTGTCACTCCAAACCGCTCTAAGTGCTAACACACGACAATTTGTGTCAGTTGCGGTATAACTTCACACACGACAACTGGTGTCATGCGTGAGGCACAATGCAGAAATAGGGGTAGATATAATATTCATGGAATCACTTCCAATCGGTCAACACGACACGGTGTAAATGAAACTCAACCAATTGTATAAAGATACAATTCATTTACAACTAATTATTTCGCACTTGTTTTTGTTGTGTCACTAACCTACGACTCATTGTTTGGTTTTCGTGGTTTTGCTTTTCCCAGTCCCCACATCACGGGATGCAACGCGAAAGTAATATTGAATTACAATTGCGTGGCATTCAAGTTGCTTCGTGTAAGAAGGGTCTTAGAGAGCGCATGTGCCTAATTTCCAAGCTTGTCGCTCCGCGACTGACACCAAAAATCTTATTGGTGCATTCAAGTTGGACACACTCTCAAGTACACGTATACCTCTCGAAGCTTTTCGGTCTCGTCGCTGCGCAGCTGATACCAAAAGATGCTTTAAAATAAGTAAATAAAATCTCTTTTCTAATTTCGATCAAATCTATCAGAGATCCATCATGGAGAACATCTGTGCCAAATTTCCAAGCTTTGGGTCTTACATTCTTCGTGATAGGCGAGAAAAAAAATGTTTAACATTCACTAGAAATATCTGAAACTAATTTTTTTTAAATCTTAGTGGTGTACTTGGACTCACTCTGTAGGACGCGTGTGCTGAATGCCAAAGCTCTTACCCATCTGAGTCCTCGTCTCCACATTGCTGGGACGCTGCTTGGCACTATGTATCAGCAACGTAATACCAAATCAACACGTACATTTACATGGGTTCATCTCCACATACTGCATTGGTGTTTTGCCTGTACGTCGGGAATTTTCACCACAGACTCGTCGCGTTGCCCCGCGCGGCATGTCGTAGAATATAAGGGGTTCAACCTTCTAGAGCCACCTCCACGTTGCGTTGGACACAATGCGGCACTGTGTATCAGCATTCATCATTTAAGCCAATCAGAATGCAAGTGAGGAGTGAAGTGAGGACATTTAAGCCAGTCAGAAAGAAAGTGAGGAGTGGAGTGACGAGTCCGCCCTTTCAAATGCCCTTTTACTGGGATGGAGTCGTATGGTTAATTTCATTATAATCTCATATACGATTGGGCAATTTTTTGGGCAAAATCTAACCTATTAAAATTGAATCCTTGTAATGATATTTGTTGAAGACAAGAAAACCTCTTGGTGATTATAAAATTGCCCAAAAGAAAGGTTCTTACACTTTTTTTCCTCCAAAGCATCATTTGCGAGCTAGCGCGGTTTAAAGAACGATTAATACTGCATTGCGTCCAAAATGCGCAATAGTGCACACGCATACGAACTTACACTCTGCAAACTTAATACGCACTTTTCTTTTCTAATTTAGGAGCATACTTATAGTAATTGTATTGTAAATATCAAGAAGATTTTGTTTTTCATTTAATTGTTAATTTTTAGAATGTACATGTGTATTATAATTGATGATTCTGATTACAAAACATTTCCACACGAACTATTTTGAAACAAAATAAGCTTAAAAAGGAACAACAAAGTGTAAAGAATAATAAAGATTTTTTAGAAACTATCTGCAAATCAGAATGTACGCAAACAACTCGAATTTTACAATGAAACGTTCCGTTTGTTTATTGTCACGTAATTTGCATCCCGCGAGTCTGGCAAGTGTTGGTTCTGATGTGAAATTTACTTTAAAATTATTAAATACGTACTACACCTAAGAGGAAGAATACTCAATGCATTTTTTAACGTGGCATAAGCCTCGATCTGTATAGATCAAAGAAATGTTCGTTTTTGTTAATTTACATTAATATATTTTAAGATTAATCTTTTCCAAATTCCACGTAAAAAATCGTATTTTTATCATCATCTTCGCCTTCCTCCTTATCTCATTTCGATTGCTGAATATCTCTATATTTCTCTGGGAAACAACGAGGATCTGATATCTCTTCATTCATTAGGTAGGTTATCAGCTTCTTCCGTATCAATTTGTCGTATAGCTGCAGCAATACTACTCTTACGAGTATATCATGTACGACAATCAATATGAATAGTTACAGATTGTTTATTGTCCAAATAATGTGTATGTCCATCACTTATTTTATTGCTGGAAACTATCAGTCTTCATACCTCGTTCAAATACAACAATTTCATCTTCTGACAAAGGATACAGACAAGTGAAGCAATCTTGTGACATTAAAAAATCATTTACGGCACTATCTCAGGACAAAGAATAATTTTAAATAAAGGATTGGATTAAGCCGACCCTTCCTGGCTTGGGATACTGGTCGGGGGGTCATCTCATGTGTCAGAAGACCGAGAGACTCATCGCCTTCGCGTGAACGAAGAAGTGACAACAGATACCTGCCTCTCTATCTTGCAATGGTACGATTACTCAACTGACGGCCGATCTAGAAAACAGTGTTGCACTGAAGATTCATTGCTTTGCCTTCCGTATATAAGTTAACTGTGTGTGATCAAGGTCGGAGCTGAATTTTGTCTCTCATCTTTTTCCTCATGTTTTGCCGTTTGCGAATATGTTTTTGTTACCCGATTTGTGTTGAATTAGTCAATTTTTACTGCGTTGACAATAGTTTCTGCGTTTCTTGTGAGTAATAAACTGTTAAATATGACAAGTGGATAGAACTTTGCCAAAAAACAATTCTATAAATTTTAAAAATAATATAATATTCAAAATATCTTAAGTGATGTGCTACGGTAGTGGATCTTATGAGCCGTAGTCTGAAAAAGCGTTAAGCGTTACTGCCTGCGATTTAAGGTAAGAATAGAGGTGAAATAAAAACTGTCGTTTCTCGAATTGTATGTTGATATTGTGTTCTTTAATATAAATTTCGTTCACGATTATATGCAACCACGCACACCTATACTTGTTACAAGTTATGCAATTTCAAAATAATTGTTACGAAACATTTTTCTTGAGGATTTTCCTGGTTTAAGTTTTTTAAAATCGAGTGACAAATTGTATTGTAATTGCCTCACCCTCTTTATTTTTATATTTTACATGTAAAGTAGGGGACATGCATCTAAGGTGCTTATCCAGTGAAATAACCCGATGAAACGTAAGAAACATCGAAATCTTAGTTTAACGCATATGGAATCTGAACATATATGAATATCCTTTGAAATTTAAAAAATTCAAACTCTATTTTGCTACTTCCTAATTCTTAGCTGCTGAAATATAATTTGAAACCTAATTATGTATTATATTTTAATCTCATTTAAATTTATCCTTTATAAATAAAATGGATATAGGTGATGAACATTCTTACTTTCTCGTATACGCGGTCTAGAGACATTATTGTAACAGAGAAAAAAATAGCGAGATTATGAAGGAAATATTCGTTTTTAGTGTCCCTGATACCGAAAGTATTTTTTTAATTCGAACCCCCTCTGTATGTCGATCTGTGAGCGCCGATACTAGCTGAATAGGTGAGTCAATTTCATTCATATTTCGTATTTTGAGTATTTGTTGATGCATGAGCTCTGAAATGTTTTAATTTTTGATATTCATATCATGTACCCTTTGTATTAAAGTATATTTTGAAACTTTTATTACACGCGGCTCATTTTTTATTTTAAGTGTGGTATAGAAGCATGAAAATAATACCTTTCAGCCGAATTATTACCTCAATTATTTATCCCATGGACCTTATTTATGAACTATAACAAGAGAGTTCAAAACTATTTAGTAGTGAAGCTGTACCAATCCGAGGGAGGTATCAGCTTTAGAAATCTATAGCCTGTAAAATATCGGAAGGCGGCTGGCTACCTCTCACAGTTCCCAAATGTTTTGACCCAGAGATGCTCTCTGATACATCACCTTTCGCTCACTAACATCCTTTTCCTCCACGTTCAGAATAATTCGCCTACTGGATATTTCTTATTGCAAATTACTTTTTATCGTGCATGTAAAAGACAAAAAATTAGATTTATTTTGGATTCTACACAAAATTTCAATAAAAATTGAACCAAACAATAGCCATTTTCAAGCAATCACTTTCCCTTTATTTTATGCGTAGAATATTAAACTGCTGTTGTCAACATCAATATAGATTGCATGAAAATGGTTGCTTTTTTCTTTGTAAAGTTAGTTTGCATACTAAATAGATAAGAGTCTTATAAGTGTATGAGAAAGCATGTGCATTGGTTTTGCACATGGGTTTTAATATGGAGTTAGGGTAAATAAGAGAGATAAAGTTGTAAAATATTTCATAATTTTTGGAATGTGGTTTGGAAGTGAGTCAAAATGAAAGGGGGGAGTAATTTTTTTTTTGAGGGGGGTCCTTGCAATTTTTNGGAATTATTATCGTTTCATTACAAAATATACATCATCTTTGCTGTTATGTTTGTCTTTTAAGAAGAAAATGGTTTATTATTGTCGTACAGTGGGGCAAAAATGGCGCAAATTTGAAAATAACGAATTTCCAAAATATAAATAATTTAGATCTAAAACTGCAATGGTTGGAATTCATTTATCTGATATTCGACGAGATAATACACAAATTTCATATACTAAGTTCTACATTCACATTGACAAAATTATATAAAAAATTCTTATAATAAATTGCAAGAAGAGTGAAAGGGCTAACGACAATGTTTGTTGACAATACCTCCGAGAAATATTGTTGCCCTTTTCCATAGGAAAACTTTTTGTTGTCAATAAGCCATAACATTACATTCACTAATATACGACAATATATTATGGAATGAAAGTTAATTACAATATTATTGTGGTGCGCACTGTTACTATTGGACGTACATGTTCTTCAGTAGTAGGAAATTTTAAATTTTTCCGAATACTTTTAAGGAATTTCTCGAATACTTTTAAGGGATAAATCACAGGTTGAATTAAGTGCAGTCTGTAGAGAAGCGACTGCCCTGCAAAACTTGTTGGACCCTCTTTTCAGCATGTTTCGACAATGCTCTTAAATCTTTCTCTTTTTTATCTCTCGCTAATTTATGCTATTGGAATAATATGTCTACTTATGCCAGAAACTATTAAAAGATGATGAAATAAATTGAGTTCCAATCGACGTAAGCACACATTTAAGGCAAAGTCGAATACCATTATCCCAGAACACACATTCTTATGTCAGGAATTCAAAAGTGTGTTACGTCAATTAATCACAATCGAAAGTCTTAACAATCCGCACACGTGAATGGTTACGAAATCACTCACCAGAAAACACGAAAAAGTAAGATATTGGATGTCAGCGCTACCTACAAGACTGAAAGAGAACGAATAAATATTGTTATCTGCGTGCATGTCTGCTATTTTCATCCCCGTCCCGCCTACTTGTCGCGATCAGTCGCCATTTTGCAGTAGAAGAGGAGGCGGTGCGGGAGGTTCCTGGAGTCAACTAGGGACTTCGTCCGTCGCCCGAGGTGCTTTGAAACTGGGACACCTATTTTTCGCTATCGAAAATGTCTTCCCGAATATTCGTTTCACCGATAGGACCCTGGATATTGCCAGTAGTAATAGTTCTGTTCGCCTCGACTGTGACATTTACGAAAGGTAGGATTGTGAATATTATATTTTAATTTTTCATTAAAGAATATAGTTACACCTTCTGTTGTTATTTTTTAAAATTTTCTTGCACTCTTTTTGACATATTTTTGTCTTGTCATTACTACTTCATGAAACGTCCGGTGTACATTTAATTTGTATTGATCTATAAATCTGCACATTTGTCTTCATTTATGAAGTATTTGTGCGAAGTTGCTATTTGGCTTTTATTGTAGAAAAGTGTAATTTTTGTGTCGATCTAACGAAAGTAAATTAATTCTTTCGTTGCTTATGAGTCGATATTTTTGGGAATTCTGCTCTAGAAAAGTTATATAAATCTGTTTTTTTAATAATTCTTCTGCTGTATTGTGCTTTGTTGGGTATTTTCCCAGTGTTTATTGCTAGGGTTATGAGGAAGTGTTGATTAAATTTTTGGCTTTGCCGTCTTCGTGAGCAGTTGACAGAGAGGATAAATTTACATCTTGAGAAAAGTATTGTATTGAATGTATTTGTGTGATGCATTTTGCTTGTTAAGGTACTTAGGTTTTTGATCAAGTTTTTGTCTCTTCTACCAAAGACTCTAGTGTTTACTTACACTTTTTTGATAATGTGTTACGTATGTTCCAGATTATTTTATCAAGCTGTTTGTCCCTATTCTTGAGTTTTGTTTGTTTATGGTCGTATTTGGTGTAGGTTTCCTCAAGGTTAGGTCTTGAAAATTATGTATGAGCATAGGATGTAATTGCTGTCATGTTTTGTTTGAGGAGCTATTAGCACTTCTCATTCTCCTTTGCATTTGGTTATTGTTTGTGGAAAGCAAGAAAAAGACTCCAAACTTATTTGTTAAGTGTCCCGACTTTAAAACAAAGTGTCTACACTGCTCAATATGTACTGTTTAAGTAGTTCAGTTGTAGTCACCACAATTGTATTTATTGTTTGCGATGGTAATTAAATAAATTTGTTATTAGGAGTATTTTTTAATTATCTTATTAATAAGGCCCCAGTTAAACACGGGTTTATTCTTTTTTGTTTTTTCCATGAGGTTAGAAAGTTTTCAGTTGTCTTTCCCGGTTAATACTACCTGTAGTATTGTCTTGTTCAGGGGTTTCTCAGGTTCAGTATTACGGACGTAAATTCCTGATAGAAGGAGATACTCTGGAAATTCGGTGTGTGGCTACACTTTTTGAACCAATCCAATGGCAGAGAGATGGTAGAAATCTTGTTAATGGTACCAACGGTTACGTCTGGCACAATCTGAACGAAAATAATATTATCAAGTCTTCATTAATTGTGTCTTATGTTGAAATCCATCATTCTGGAAGCTATCAGTGTACTCCAGTTCATCATGAAAGCCACCATGTTTATGTTGTGAGTGGTAAGGACTGAGCTCCCTTAGCATTGAACTGGTGTGGATTGTTGAGTGATGACTAACATGAAATCCCTTTAAGATTCCTTCTCAACCTGTTCAAGTCTGATTCTATGTTTTTTTTAGAATTCCCTGGATATGGAAAGGAATGTAGGTTGTAAAATATATTTTTTTTCTGTAGCGATCATTCAGGTTTTTTACTGTATGCATGTGCACGAGTGTGGATATTAAAACAGGGTGCAGGGACAGAAACCTGTAGCTCCTTCATGAAAACTAGGTATTTATTTATAAATATTTATAGAGACATCTCTTTTTGTCTGCAGAGATCTTGTAAAGTACTGCAGAACTATTTATTTTATTGAAACGTGTGCAAGTGGGATATACTTTTGTATCATGTTTTTGTGAAATTTTTCCTAAATACTGTGTTTTACCCATTGTTTTTACTTGAATTTTGTTTTTTTATAATAGGATGATTTGTTTCAGCTAACAGTGTCAAACCTGAATATGATTATGAACATGAAAAAGTCGGTTACAAAATTATATACCCTCATAAACCCTTGGAGCTGAAGTGCACAATTGAAAAACCAGGCTATTCATTCATTTGGTGAGTTGCAATAGAAGATTTGGTGTGATGTTTTCTGACTGTCTAGTTTGAGAATGTATGCAGTTTTTATTTGATTGTATACTTCTGCCTTAGAGTATTTTGATGTAACAGTTTCTGTTTTTTATGGCTGTGCAAAAGTGTGTAACTGTACCAAAGAATATATCATTTACATATGACAGATTCTTCGTGAGAGTGTTATATTTTTTGTTGTTTTTTGCTTTGCAAGCTTAGTGTATGATTAACTGGAGTCTGAATTTTTCATGTCTTTATGTTCAAAAAATAAATTTTCCTTTCTCTGAAAAAGTATTTATTTGTTCGTTTGTTTCAAATTAATTTTTAAATTGGCCTGGAATTTTCAACATGAAATATGTTATCTAGGTAGTTATTTTAAATTTTATTTTGCTGCAGTTTTATTTTTCTTCTATGTGCTATGGTTATGTCGTTCATGGGATTCCTTGTTAATCAATGTTCTTTCCTCTTTATGAAGGTGTTTTCACTATAAATTGACTTCTTTCTGATGCTTCGGATCTTTTTTAGTTTATGTGAAAGACTTTTGGAGGAATTGTATGCATTTTACATTATAGATCTTCTGTAACTACATCGTTTATGTATTCCTAAGCTCAAACTAGTTGTTAGTTTGCTAAATTGAGTGATCTGTTTTTTGTAATAGTTGGGTATTATTTCATTTATTATTATTATTATTTATAGGACAAAAGGGGGCGAAGAAATAAAAGAAGGTATTGAATTAGGAAAGGAAGATGATCGTTCTACCTCAAAGTTATCTATTTCCAAGCCGTCTGATGGTAATGCTGGTCAATATGAATGTATTGCTAAACTTAATAATTCTGAAACTGATGATCCAAAGGGTGTGATCAGTGTCATATGTAAGCTGGAAAAGGTTTATTTTTAATACTAAATATTAGCAAGTAATTTTTTATTTCTTACCAGTCAATAATTTTCTTACAGCTCTACCTACAGCTTCTCTGGAAAACGACGTTATTGTTGTGGAAGGTGAAAAATTGACACTAGATTGTCATCCTACTGGGTATCCAACTCCTAGTATATCTTGGACTCTGGGTAAGACTAGTTCTTTGGCAGGTCTTCAATTTGGTATTTTTGTACATTTTTTTTGTGATAATTTTTTTCAATTTCGGGGTTTTTGTAGAGATATAGAGAAATATTTTTGTAGACTCACTTTTAAGGTTAACTTAAGATGTATTTTTTCCCTAACCTTCCTTGTCTTTGTTGTTAATCGAGTGTCCTAGTTTACTCTTTCTTATTGTTTGGCATTGTGTGTGATGTAACTAAATTTTAAATGAACTTTTCTCTAATATCTAATGAAATTTGTGTGAATGGGTTTGATATTATTTATGGGAGAATATTAAGTCGCTCATTATTTTAAAATTTGAGACACCTTGATGTTAAAAAACATGTATATTGATAACTTTTTCAGATTTTTCATTTTGCCTTAAAAATTCTTGTCAAAATTCCTATGGAATTGCTATTTCATTTGTTAACTTTTCATGTTCTTTCAAAGACTAATCATTTTGTGTTTTTTAAACTTTTATCTCTTTTCAATTCTCTCCTTTCTTTCTTTCTTTCTCTCTGTCTCTCTCTTTCTTTTTCTCTTTCTTTTTCTCTTTCTTTTTCTCTTTCTTTCTCTCTCTCTCTTTCTTTTTCTCTTTCTTTCTCTCTCTTTCTCTCTCTCTCTTTCTTTAATTTCCTTATGGTGTGAAGTTTAGCCCTAATATCTAACATCTTTGGGAAGGTTATGGGAACATGAATTTTTGGGTTGCAAATTCTTGTATACTTGTATGTGTATATTCAGTACCACTGAACAATAATATACTACCTCACAAAAGGATATGAAATCCCTCCAAAAAATACCTGTAAATATGAAATGTAGTCAATGTAGCAAACTGTAACTGTAATAAGCAGTGAAATCAAGTGCTAGTCACCAAGTAAAAATTAACTCTGTCATAGCCAAAGTAATTATTCTGAACAAAATAAACAATACACCTTATATCAAGTGTAGGATAATCAAGTGCTAATTTATGTATGCATAGGCATTCTTAAGGTTTTAGTTCAGATACACAATTGCCCTTTTTCACCAATCATAATGAATGTGTGAGTGAATTGTTAAAAAAAAGTGTGTAGGGTAGAAGAGCTCTGTAGTTTATTTTCTTTCCCTGTTGTTTCATCAATAGACACAAAGTGTATTTATTTGGGCGCATTTTGCACTCTTGTAATGCAGGAGTATTGAATGGGATTACATGTATTTGGCCAAGTGTATAAATTAACGCATTGATTTTGGGGTGGTAGCTTGTCATTTCACTTCCCTATTAAAAGGGTTGGGCAGTGTGAGATACATTGTATGTGTTGTGAGAAAAGAACAAACTTGAATGAGGGTAATGCTTAATTTTTTTGGTATTTTTTTTCATTTAGTAAATGTTGAAATGTTGATTAGTTTTCTATATGCAGGTAGAGTAAGCAAACGGGCATTTCAACTTTCTACTTTTGCTTACAAATTTTTTCTTAACTCTGAAATTTATTTTCCTTTTCACATTTGGAATAAAATCAGTCTTTAAAGAGTCAGATTTATTTGTCATGAAAGGTCCCATATGTTCAAATCAACTTATTGATTTAGTATATATTTATTTGTCTCTTCTACAAACTGGAATTTAATCATTAAGCATTAAATGTAATTCAGTGCAAGTCCATTCGAAGCAAAACAAATGCATGCTAATATCATGAAAAAATGGATACAAATTTGGTAAAAAATACATGCAATTTTTTTCTGATCCCTAGTAATAATTTAAAAAGCAGATTTTGAGTTGCTTTTTCCATTTGAGATGGTACTTCCTGAGTTTTGAAATAAGACTTTCTTTTTATATTTTCTAAATTGGGTAAATTTAACTCAATTTATTAATTTTATTAAAGCATGATAAATTAAATGGCGTTTCTATGTTGCTCATTGTAGAAACACCATTTAATCACATAGAAACTCCATTTAATTTATCATGCTTTGATAATGTTGCTAAAGCTCCACAATTACCAAGTATAATTTTATTAAGTAACCAGTCCTACATGAAGGTAAGTATAACCTCTGCAGGTTTGTCTTATTTAAATTTTTACTGGTTAAATAAATTCTCAGAAAGTTGAATGTGATATCTTGCAATCTGTGCTAATATCATTGAATAAATGTAGAAGGTTTTCTTATTTTTGCTGCTCTGGAAGATGGTTATGAAATTGATATCTTGATTTATTTTAATTTGTATATTTTTGAAGGAGCTCTCAAAAATTCACATTTACTTAGTTTTCTTGATTTTTATTTATTTGGATGGTCATCTTTTTTGTGTTCATTTTTTATTTAATTCTCAATTAAATATAATATTTTTGCAGAAAATATGACTTTGAATGCAAGCACTGAGCGTATTAAATTGCTACAGAACAAGAGCAAGAATAATGCGTCAAATGCAATTTTGCAAATTGTTGATGTGAAAATGAGTGATCGAGGAAATTACAAATGTATTGTGACGAATATTGCTACAGCACTATCTGGAAAAGATGTTGAAGATAGTTCACAAGTTCGTGTAAAAGGTATGTTAAGTTTGCGTATGTATATTAGGTATACTTAGCTGTGATTTTTTGCTTGTAGGACTTGCTATTATTGATCAGAGTAATAAATACTAAGCAGTAAAAAAAGGAGAAATTTCTAGAAAAAATATTGGTGTGTGTATTGAATTCAAGCTATTTATATTTTTGTTTTATAATGTATATATTTTTTGAAGCATTTGATAGGAAAACATTAAAACTTAACTTAATATCCTTGGATGTTTACTCTTTCCGTGAATTACTGGTTGCTTAATAAGGTGCTTCACCCCACAATCATACATGTAGGTATACAAGAAATAATTTTACAATGAAAGCAATTTTCCTGATGTAGGTAAAACTAATAATCACGATACAATTTGGAATATCTTTGAATCTTTGATAAATCATCTGAAAAAATGACCATCTTCTATTGTTCTGGAAAAAGGTAGTATACATTGTTCTAAAAGTTTTGATATGGTAAAAGCTATCATAAATCTCGTGATGTAGTTCATTTTTTTAGTAACTGTAGAAATAATGAAATCTAAATGTTTTTGAAATGAAAGTTTGCTATCAAAATAAACGCCCTGATCCCAAATCTCATCAACTGGTTTTAAATACATATTAAATTTGTAATTACTAATAGATCGATGGATTACACTTTTACCAAAAGAAATATTATAACATTTATTAAAATTTAGAATTAGACCGTTCAATAAATAAAAGTTCATTAACCCTTCAATTCCCATGTCAAAAGTAATTATTTCGTTTTTGTTTTTATGGTTCCTTCTGATTTGTTAATATAAGATAAAATTGATTTGGGTGAGAGAAATCATGACTTCACTTATTATCAAGCTGGCGAAGACAGATTGATTAAATCTTATCTTACAATTTGATAGCCTTGGCCATTTAGTTTTGCTTCTTTTTCAAGCGCCAGTTTACATCTCCAATCTTGTGTGACTATATTTCCTGCTATGCATGCATGCTTTCAGTCTATCAGTGACTCAAGTGATGTGTAGGGTTTAGTTGTTTTGTCCTTCATTTCTTGTGAGCAATTGATTCAGACCTCCCAGGAATTCATCCTTCTAGTTCTTTTGAATGGTCTACTACCGGTCTGCCAAAGCTGGACCAAAACCAAAGACAAGCCCATAGCAATAGTTAGAGTTCCTTATCGGTAATGCTTCCTAGGTGCTGCTAGAAGAGCAATAATATGCATTATAAAAATATATCAATTAATTAACATTTTATTGGCGTTAATAAATTCATTCAAAGATAATATTGGATTATACATTATGGGCAGATCTAGGATTTTCTGGAGAGGAGGGTGCTAATAAATTTAAAGATTTTCCTGAGAGTCAAGGGTTCTAGAACCCCTCGCCCCCATGAACAAGTCTGGTGAACAATTTTGAAAATGTTGATGCTTAAAATTGTTTTTACTTGGCTTCGTACTCTGCCACAATATTATTACATATCTCGGACAAGATATGTTATCCTATCATACCATACATTTAACATTTTCTCTACTATACTATAAGTAATAGTCAATGTTGGGCGAATTGTATAGAGCACTTGTTTATTTTTTTACTCTAATATCTTAAAGTAAAGTAAAATAAGATCATCAAATGAAATAAAATCCATTATCTTGGAATGTAAGTAATGCTCATCTTAAAACATATGAAATCCCTAATCTCTTGAAGGAGTGCATGTTTTGGTTTACCAATCAAAAAAAATTCTTGGAGCTTAAAGTGGAAATTCTTGATTTGGAAAATTGATTTGTTGAGAACTTCAGGCTTTTTCCTGCTCTTAAATTCAAAGGTAAACTAAAGTTTAATCCCTAAAATATGTTTATTTTACCAATTATGTTACCTGATAGATAATGACTGGTAAACCCTAAAAATTACAGGGTAAAAAGTACGAAAGAAATAGTGTATTGGGAACATAATGATTTATATTGTATTATTGTACTGTTGTAGCACCCTTTTTACTCAAGATAATTGAGCTGTATGGTAAGGCCCTTGAAGTAACTGAAGATGTTTAAAAATAGGATATATTTAGGGAACTTTTTCCCTTAACATCTACAAAATAACTGGCTTGTAAAATAGTAGAAATTGTACAAACCAAACATTGGTTTAAAAATTATATTACTATTCTCACCTATATTCTTACTTAAAAATAATATATATTAATAACTAAGAATTATGAGTAAAAATTAATTCTTAATTTGTTGCCTAAAAAACCTTCGAATGAATTTCTGGAAAAATGCGGTATGGTGTGAAAAGTCATACATGACCCTATTGTTTGTTGGAGAGCAGGTGAATAAGAGGTAAGGTTAATAAATGATAGATCATTTGGAGAGGTGTGGGTAAAATTATGAGCATAGAGTGCCTAAATCTGCAAGCCAAACCCTACACTTTTTCCACTTCCATTTTTTGCCTAGAATATGTTTCCTGGAAGTTTTTGCTAGAGATTCTCTATTGTTGCCATCTATAGTTTTGTTTGTATGCTTAACTTGCAACAATTGAGGATGGGAGCAAGAGCTTCCGAAATGCATCTTAAACAATAAATTTAAGTGGAGATAGTGACCAACATCACTTGTGCCACCTTTTGCTGTAGTGATTAATTCATGTTGGTTGTAATAAATTGGTGAAGTGTTCAGGTAATGAGAAGAAACATGGTGGTGTAAGTTTTCACTTGCTACTGAAACTACACTTCTTGCATCATCCAAAAATTGTGATATCATGGTTCCTTGAATTGGGTGTGTCTTGTTGATTGCATTTAAAGGAAACTAAATTTTGTAATTTGAATATTTTATGTTTCTATGTACTATTTGAGGTCACTCTTAAGATACTCTTAATATATCTTTATGAAAGAATCATTTTAGAGATAATTCAGAAGTAAGATCATATGCATTAGTTGTACTGATAAATATTTTGACTTATTTTTCCCAAACTAGAATGATAGAAATTAAGCTACTGAGTTAAATATAAAGGGGTCGAGGCATGAAGATGTCCTTTATTTGTGGAAATGAAGATACAGCATTTAATGCATTGAAACATACTGCATTCATTGTATTTACTTTTTGAGTTAGTGAAAGTCCATTGGGAAAAACAAGTCTCCTTCAAATTTTTGGAAGTTGTCTTGTCCCCTTTATAAGCGACCCCTTCTTATGTTGAATCGCTCCTACATAACAGATAACAAGTTTTTATCAGACATTGCTACTAACTAAATCCCAGGTCTGATCCATACCTAATAATGTAGTATCATTGGTATATGAGTATATCTCACATTTATGAGTACATGTTTCAAATATATCATTTATATATATCACAAAAAGTAATGGACCCAGTATTGTTCCCTGATGGACTCTAATACTTATGCCCTCCAGACTACGTTTCTTATTATGAAACCTTACCATTTGGTTTGTATTAGACAAGTAGTTTGCAATTAACTATGAGACAACACTATTCATATTTAATTTTTCTTTTAAAATACCATGATCCACAATGACTAACACTTTGGGCTAAGTCAAGGAAAACAGCAGCTGGTGGAAAACTTTCATCAAGATTTTTATCTGTACATTTAGTTATTTTACCAACATCATTAGTATCAATACCTGTATGGAAACCAAATTTTATGTTTAAAAGTAGTTGAAATTTTTCCAGAAATCTTATGATTCTAGTCTAATAATTATTCAAAACCTTTTACTGTATATTAAAGATTAAGAAAATTACTATTTAGATCCATTCATCTACTTTGTGAATCAGTACAACTTCAGTTATTTTAAAATGAATAGTACATATTCCTGTAATAAAACAATTATGTCTTGAATGGGCTTGGATACACAATCAGCATCATAATTTGTTTGAAAACATTAGCTGGTATTTTATCGACTCCTATATAATGACAGATATAATGAGATATATTGGTAATTATATTTTTCAATTCTTTTTTTCTTGTGTTTGGTATGCATTTTATTTCAGTGTAGCTTTAATACTACGGAAATACTCATTAAAAACATAAACTATCTCCCTTTGACTGGTAATGTCTGCACCTATACTATCACAGACTTTGTGAATAATTTTCTTTTCATTTCTACCCACACCAAGCTTATTATTTATAAACTTCCAGATATTTACTTACACAGAAGTGTAAGGAAAGTATTGTAAATGGCTGAGAAAAAAATTGAGATTTCTTCGGATCCTTACAATTCTGCTCCAGGAGAGTCTATTTTCAAATTTTGGCCTATGTCCCATGTCTTATATGTATGTATGTGTGCATGCATATGTGTGTATGTATGTTAAGAATTTTGTTGCCCTGATAACTCACAAACAGATTGATGCATCAAAACCAAACTTGAGATTTGACTTTGAATGCATTGAGAATAAATTTCATATCACCTTCATTTACACACCGTGCTCCATTTCCGGTTTCTTAAAATTCAAAATTATGAAAATATGCATGAGAAGCATTTTAATTGGTCAGATAATTCTGCATACAGATTGCTAAGTCACATTCCTTACATCGCACCATTTTTGAGATACAGTGAAAATTGATTACACAAAAATGAGTTATCTTGGAGATGCCTTCTATATCAGCCTATAGTGCTATTGCAAAGAGTTTGAGGTGAAAGATAATTCATGCAATTTGTTCTTGTGTTTTTAGATATTATTTTCAGGAGTGTTCTATGTTAAGTGGTGATAATTTTTTTAAACCGTTTGATCTTTATAGTGTGTGGTCTAGTTTAATAATTATAATATATTATGATTTTTAGTGTGTTTCCTTTTTCTTAAAATTTTAGTAATAATGGGTATTTAGGCTTTTTTTTTTTTTTTTTTTTTTTATNGTTAACAGCATTTTTTAAAAATCTATAGCGATTACTGCAATAGATTGTAATTTATTAGAGTATTTTCTATACTCGTCATGCAACTTAGTTATGATTTTTTTCTCCATTTTATATACATTTTTTCTTTAATTAAAGTAATTTGATTATTCGTTGTGCAAGATCAATATTTTCTTTGAGCTTATTATCTAGGAAGTTAGTAGTTATATTAAAATCAGAAAAATAATAAATTGCATTCCAATCTTTATTTTCACTTAATAGTACAAGCTTACTAATATTAATACAGTTATAGGAAGGTTTATCAGATTTAGTTAAATTAGCACCATTGGTCAAAAGAAAGAGGGAAATGTTCAGTTAAGTTATGTTAATCTAAAAGACATAAAATCAACATTAGTTTTGATGACATTATCTACACAAGTACCACTACCATCTGATGCTTCTCTAGTCATATCCCTAAAGTAGGGTATATATACCTTCTCAAGAAAGGTAGTTAACCATCCGAAAGATTCTTTTGTATCGTTATTGAGATCTGTGTCTAAGTCACCAATAACTATATGATTATTAAGCATTGAAAATTCAAATAAGATTCAACATTTTCTATGAATTTCTTTTTATCTGTTTCATGTTACCTATAATTCCTAATGTTTGATTTTGATTTATTTTAATTTCTATATAAAGAGACTTGGTTAAATTGTTGTTCACACCTAATAATATACTGTAACCCTTTTTCAACAAATTGCAACACTGTCAGCTCTATGTAATTTACTATCATTATACAAAGTTTCATAACCCTCTAACTTATAAAAATTCAAGTTGAAGACATTCCAAGTCTCAAGGTACAAATTATAATGATATGTTTAATTTCTAATTGCTTTAAAAAGATTTCCAATTTTTTTAAGTTGTCATTAATGCTTCTAATATTGATACACAAAATTTGGTTGTTCTTATTTAATTTCACCAAGTTGTTGTAAGAGAGTACATCATAAAGTATAACGTCCAAATCTAATCTTTTATTCAATCTTTCTCACTGGGTAGTGCAACCCATATGAAATCTCCTTGTCTGATGCACAGGTACACAAAAAATCATTAACAGCAGCCACCACTACAAAAATCACATTCTCTCTCCACATTTACTCATCTGTTGCATTGTTGCATCCAGAGGGAAAGTGAAGTGTGAATGTGTGCCAACTGTGTGAGACTGATCTGTTTTGCTGCAAGGCCAAGCCAATCAGTACAACATGGACCCACCTTAAATCTTTCCTAAAGCCTTTATCATTGTTATTTAATTAGAAGGTTCTTGCCTCTATCACTCTTTTGTTACATTATTCTTTTTTTTAGATAAACTGGCAGCTCTGTGGCCTTTCTTGGGTATTTGTGCGGAAGTATTTGTTCTATGTGCCATTATTTTTATCTATGAAAAGAAACGTAACAAGGCTGAATTGGATGAAAGCGATACAGACAACAGTCCTGAGCAGTAAGTAATTTATTTATTTTTGATTAGATTTTATTAAACAAAGTCAAGATAAAGCTATAAAAAATGTGCAATTGGGTTTGCATATAACCTCTTTTTTCCCTCAGTAATTTTACATATACACTTATGATTTTATAATACTATAAAAATATTTCTGAGTATTATTTGATGTTTAGGAATGTTAAAAAACTTGTTTTCACCTTATCAAGAAATGCCATTGTTATTGGTTGTGATACAATTTTGATACAATTTTGATACCTCGTATTGCCCTGAGGGATACATACTGAAGTTTTCCTCACATTGTCAATTATTTATAGATAGTACAAATACACATGCTTTCTAGGAGGGAGTTCCAAAGAATGGACAGTGATTCATGGTGTAAATGTGTCCATCTTTCAAATGTTGCTGTGTGCACTATGCAAAGTTTTAGGTCTATTGACTATTTTCCAGTTGTCTCAGATATTTTGGAGGGAAAATTTATTTAGGGGTTTAGTAATGTCTTTACTACAACAATAATCATGTAGGCATGTTCTTTTTGTAGAATTAAGCTTTAATGAACTGTAATTATGAAGGAATACACCTTCATTTTAACAATAGAATACTTGCTATGCTTTTTGGGAAATTTTCTTTGAAATCAACTTCTCACCTACTTTCCACTGAATGACTAGTCCCAGTGCCTGCACCGTAGTATTGTTTACTGCAAAAAGGAATCTTATCTCAACTAGTTCCCTTTCTGCAAGTGACAACTAATTTACTCTCCGGAAGCAAGCAAGGGACCATCCCATCAATTCCGATCAAGGGCCCTAAGGGAGAGGCGGATTCAAAAATTTCAGCAAAAGTTCCTAGATAAGATAAAAAGTAGGCTGCGAGTTATAATACTAATAGAATGTCAATATGTTTGTAATTTTAAGCAAAAAAATAAATAAAAAATAATAATAATAAAAAAGAAATTACATGTACAAGTTATTATTGATCTATAGATTATTCTGAGTATAGTGTTTAAAAATCATAAGAATTGAAATAACACTAAATTCACGATTTATTGTTACAATAAACACGCCCCTAGACAAAGTCTAGAGAACCTGTATGATAAATCCGCCTCTACCAGAAGGAAAAACGGAGAAAAACCCGGGCCAGGATGGGGCTACAGAATTAATGTACACAACCGTGCCAAAGTTGAGTACACATAATACTACATTAATATGAGCCAAACGGCAACACAGTCATGTAGGGCATGTAAAACCTGTGCTATCATGCTATCATTCTTTTAAGCAGTGAACTTATCACTGACCCACTCATCTGAAACAAAAAATACCAATTGCCTTTCTGCAGTAAGCGGTTCATTTGTATTTTTGTTTCAAACTTTCACAACAATAATATTCAGTGCTTTATTGTTAACTTAAATGAGACTTATTGACTCTCTTCCTTGCTATTTTTTATTCATTCATTTGTTTTGTTTCACCTAGGAAAAATACTCCAGACCATGGCAAGGATTCTGTGAGGCAAAGGAAGTGAAATAGTTATTAAACATGGTTGCTTTGTTTTTTAATGGAATGAAGCAATCTTCCTCATGAAGAAAAGTGGTTGGTTGCCTTTTTATATTTTCAGAGTTTAGAATATTTACATGTTATCTAGTATACAATGCCAACAGAAATAAATTCTTGTACTTACGTTGGGAAAGATTCTGAACTAGTGTAATAGTTATATTAAGACGGCTGTTTTACAATCTGACAGAATGCTACTTGGGATGTGTTCGGCAATATCAGCTGAAATGTATAGTAGCATTCTCAGAATATTGCAGACATTAAGATTGTAACATAGATCTTTCCGGCATGGTTTTGTCATGAGAGGAAGTTGGTTTCTGTTGTGTATAAATTCTTGTAGATTATGCCTTGCTTGTAGATAAATTGTATTTCTGGTAGAGCTGAGCAGAGTGTGCAAACCACGTATATGTGAGTTTCTCTTGTATTTATATTTATTTCTCAAGTTCATTTTGTTAACAGGTTTATTTTTAACAGTTTTAAGTTTGGCTCTGAGATTTCCTGAAACTATATTCTAGTATCTTTATCTTACTATTCACATCATTAGATAAATTGCTTTAGGAAGTGAAAGGTTAAAAAATTGATCCTGATGTTATTACAAGCTTTGATTTTGTGACTATATTAAGTTATATTACTTCTATTGAATCAATCTTTATTTTAGTTATAATTCTGAAGTAACTATCACTTGTTTATTAGGGGAATAGCTGGACAGTGTGATCCAGCATGGCAGTAAGTTCAAAATATGAAGGTGGTTCATATGTAATGTGAGCTAAAAAAATTAATGGAAATTTTGAGCATGTAATCAAAAAAATTCTTCTATTTAAATGTGATGTTAACATGTTTAGAGAATTATTCTGGAATAATTTGATTTATTTTAAATTTGGTTAGTGATGACTTGGAAGTGTAAAACTGAATGTATAATAAAATCAGGAAGGGCGGAAAAGAACTGTATTATCTTCTGGTATGGGATCTGGTTTTAAATAGTTTTCTTTTACCTTTTCCATTTGTGGAGGATCCATGGTAAATGATGTGTACTTCTTCAAATGCCACATGAATTTTGTGTCAGCACAATAGGTAATGAAAAGCTTGGTGTGCTAGTTTTTTTTGCATTTAAAAATATGTTTTGAGTTATATATTTTGTTTTTATTAGATTATATCAAATTTATTGATACACCAAAAAGAAATGTCTTTTTTAAAAGAATGTTTTGGATGTGCATGTTTGTGAAATCATCTAGTGGATCAAGAAACTTGATGAATTTTCCTTTAGGGTACTTAAGTGCTAGTAAGGGGATGATGAAGGAAACAGCTTGATGGCCATTGAAGTTGGAAGTTGCATATTAATATTCAGAAATTTTAATTGTATTTTCTTGTGAGTGGGAGAGAAGGCAGCACTTAATTGTTTTTTTCCTTGTAGATCTTCATAGATCAAAAGAAAATTGTACAGTAATTGTGTTCATTGTGTATATGTATAAAATGGTAAAATAAGAATATTGTTCAGTGCATGGCAGAAATTTATTGTACACAAGTATTGTTATACACAAAAATAAATTAATGAAATACTTGGAAGTGAGCCATTATTTTAGTTATAGAGCGATTTATTTCTTTAAAAGACCATTCCTTCTCTAAATGATGAAAAACTGAATTTAATTTTTCTATAAATTACCCTGATAAAATTGAGGGTCCATTTTGTCCTTAAATTCTTCACTTACAGACTTGGAAGCACTTATATACTGTATTTACGCCCCCCCCCCTCCTAATTTAATGTAATTATGCCCCCCTCCTAATTTTATAAAAAAATCTCCCAAAAATCCACGGGGAAACTATATTTGGTGTTACAGACAGGAAATCTGCTCATTCTAAGTTTCATGTGTGAAAATGAGTTACAGGAACACAAGCCATATATGTAACATAATGCAAAGCCAATAGAAGTAACTTTTATGCAGAGGAAACTGATGAAATAATAATGGTGAACAATATTAGGAATGATCATCATCTCGTTCATCAATTATAGCGGTACTTGATGCTCATTCAAAATTAAAATCAAACTGATGTCATCTAGGAAGGACTGATTACTGAATCTGTGCTGCCAGTGTCACACTAGTCAGTCTGGAAATAGATCTTCGACGCAACAAAAGATGTGCGATGGATGAAGCATCGATGCTAACTTCAAACTGTGAGAAATTATATTGACACTCATGGCACCGGCATGATGATTCGTTGTAGAACCAAAGTCAAGATGAGAAGTTGAACTGTGCCATTAGCTTTTCATTTTAATGTTTATACTTACATTACTTATGATTAGAGCCAACCATTTCACATGGAATTTTGAATGTGCATTTACCTTCAGAAAGACTGATTTTACTCAACTTAATTTATTTCTAAGTTAAGCCTGATAAAAGAAGGTGGGGGACTATGAGTAAATACAGTAATTTACAACCAAATGTTGTAAAGAGTATTTCCGAAAGAATTGAGCAAACAAAGAACTAATTTAATAATTTAATCTCTCTTCTGAGTGTAGTACAGAAGGTGAAAAAATGAACTTTGGCCAGATTGAAACTGTGACTAGTAGAGAATCGAAAACTGGAATTTATTGCACTGATTAGAGAAGTGTCGACTACTACACCACATATGTGACTTTCCACAACTTGTATCTTTTCCATGAAGGCCTGCAATACAGAAGACATGTTCCAAGGCAGGTAAATGAAGCAACTGCAATACAGTATCTGTTGATCACAATCAAGTTATGCTATTAAGTGCTATTGTTACAATGCTGAAGTAACATTTATACAAATAAAAAAGGACTTATAAAATGACTAATAGATTTTTCATGTTCAACATCATCTGAATAATAATAGTTTCTCTTCCATAATGCTTGGAAATTGAGTGGTTTTGCATTGAACTTTAGAAGATATGTTTAAATGTAAGTGCGCCCTTAGTTGAGGAACAACCTTAATAAATTATATGACCAGGTCTGTGGTGACAAAGCAACTATCACTTATTTTGTGGCATTATAATTAAATGTATGCAAGTTAAAATAATTATTATTAGTGGAAATTTACTAGTTCGAGTAGTTACAATCAAATAATGAAATAATATTTTGCCAAAAATCAGTTACCAACCACATTCCGGGGAGTACGCAATATACTTATCAACTTTCTGGAAACTAGTGAGGGCCAGTTGTGTCAAATCCTATGTCCGTTAAGCTGGCAGACAACATATGGCAGAATACATTCTAAACATATACAATAATTAGTGCTAATTAAGTGCTATATTCCTGAATTTGCCACTCTTAGTGTTCGAGTTATTCTGAATAATGCTAAATTATAAACAGCAGACAACCAGTGGCAGAATACAATTTTAGGTAGCTTATAATTACAGGCTAATTTGATGCTAAATAAGTGCTATACTCCCAAATTTGCTGCTATTTTAGTTCTTGAGAAAAATAGTTTTTCTGGGGAAAAAATCATGCGTAAAAAAACATCGAAAGCAAAATGGACCAAAAATTTTCTTTTCCTGATATGTCACAATACCAAGACGTAGTGCCAAATTAATGCCAATTAAGTGCTTCATACCAGGACACACTGTTAATACAGTTCTTGAAAAAAAAAATGAATACAGAAATGCATAGTGTCAATTAAGGATAATACAGCAGACAACCCAAAAATTTACTTATGGTTTTAAATGTACCTATGCCAAAGTAGAGTGCAGTATTGATGATTATTAAGTTATGTGTTTTTCTATTTGCCGCTTTAATAGAACTTAAAATTATTTTTTAATAAAACTATATATCCCTCAACTAGCTATCAACAATATCGGTTATAAATAAATAAATAAATTTATTGTCAAAAAAACAGTACAAACTGCGTATGACCACGTGGAGGAAAAAAAACAACTAATTTACTCTCCGGAAGCAAGCAAGGGACCATCCCATCAATTCCGATCAAGGGCCCTAAGGGAGAGGCGGATTCAAAAATTTCAGCAAAAGTTCCTAGATAAGATAAAAAGTTGGCTGCGAGTTATAATACTAATAGAATGTCAATATGTTTGTAATTTTAAGCAAAAAATTACATGTAAGTTATTATCGAACTATAGATTATTCTGAGTATAGTGCTTAAAAATTGAAATAACACTAAATTCACGATTTATTGTTACAATAGACCCGCCCCTAGACAAAGCCTAGAGAACCTGTATGATAAATCCGCCTCTACCCGAAGGAAAACCGGAGAAAAACCCGGGCCAGGATGGGGCTACAGAATTTATGTACACAAACGTGCCAATGTTGAGTACACATAAAACTAAATTAATATGAGCCATAAGACAACACAATCATGCAAGAAAATAGTTTTTGAAATTGTTATAAGTTGTTTAAAAAGTACTACAGCAATGGCGTGATAAAGCACAAGACGAATTTAACTTTTGTTAAAATCAATAAATTCTTTTACAGTGTAGAAGCACTGGTGCAGGAGGTAGTTTTTAACCGCGGATTTGAAGATATTCAATTTCATAATATCTTTTATATTCTTGGGCAGGGAATTATATAGAACGATTCCCGAATGGTATGGTCCCTTTTGGCAAAGAGTGGTTGACACTCTAGGGCGATGAATATTACTACTATTGCGTGTATAGTGTTCGTGAACGAGACTGTTTCGTATAAAGCAAGGGTGGCACTTCAGTAATTCGGTCTTAACAAACACGACCGTTTCATAAATATAAATGCAGGGAAGTGTTAAGATATTTAATTCCTTGAATAAAGGTTTACAAGAGTTTCGGGGGTGAGATTTACAAATTATCCGAACTATCCTCTTCTGAATTCTGAAAGTTTGAATACTCTGACCGGAATTACCCCAGAAGGTAATGCCGTAACGTAAATGGGAGTAAACGTTTGCAAAATATACGCAACGGGAAATACGTGGACTAACTGCGTTAACTAAGATTCGGAATGCGTAACACAAATTACTTAATTGGGAATTAAGATTGTAAATGTGACAATTCCATTTGAGGCTGTCTTGAATATGGAGACCTAAGAATTTTGTATTCGTAACAGTTTTTAATTGTGTTCCGTTTAAAGAAAGAGAAACCTGGGGTAAAGATTTTGTGATACTATTGTGAAATGACATAGACACTGTTTTGTCAGTGTTTACAATGAGACGATTTGCATGGAACCAAGTCGAAAGGTTAGACAAAACTTTTTGAGCATTGGCGTGTTTACATAGTAAATTAGTGTCATCAGCAAAAAGAACCATTTTGCAATCTGATGTGGATGATGACATGTCGTTCACATACAATAAAAAGAGTATAGGGCCGAGAATTGATCCTTGGGGTACTCCGCAAGTAAGTGGCTTTGTTTCTGAAAGACAACGCTCAAGTATTTTATTTTTAGTATAGGATATTTCTACCTGTTGATATCTATCCTTTAAATAAGAAGTTAGCCATTGATGTGGAAGTCCATGAATGCCTAAAGAATGCAATTTTGAATGGAGAATTCCGTGATCGATGACATCGAAAGCTTTGGATAAGTCGAGAAAAACACCCTGAGGGTTTTTATATATATTTTTAATTAAAATAACTATATCTCTGTTATAATGAAATATGGTTCAATCTATGCAAGTGTAGTATCAGAAAGAATTATTCATACATATTTTATTATAAATTTTCCCTGTTAATAGTATCAATGGATTTTCACTTATCTACAATAACACATGGATATTAAGTTTTTCTAAACGGGATATTTTAGCTTGGAATTTTATTTTCAGATGCAACAGTTTATTTCACACATGCCATATACTTGAATATTAAAAATTAGTATTATGTAAGTACTAACAAAATAAATGTGTTTATTGATAACACCCATGTTTGTGAAATCAAAATATGTCGTCAGAAAGTGTGTAAATTATGCTTCAGGTTGATAAACTTTGTGTGTAAATTAATATATTGGGGTAAATAATGCTTTTTCCATGTGTTTCTCCTGTTTTATTTTGTAAATCATCAAATTCCAAGTAGCTACCGTGACGATGGAGACGACTTTCTTTTGAATATTGTGACGGAGGATGAGTCATGGGTCCACCATTACAACCCGAAAGAGAAAAGACAGATCGCTGAATATCGACATCCGTCTTCTCCTCAGGCGAAAAAGTTCAAAACACAACCATCCGCAAAAAACTTCTTTTGACTGTTTTGGAATGCTTACCGAGTTTATGTGATCGATTTTCTGGAATGAGGGGAACGGTCAATTCTTCTCAGTACATACAGACTCTAAAACACCTCCGACATCGAGTTTGTCGTGTTAGGGGCAGACTGGCGCCAATAATCTTGCAACATGACAACACTCATCCTCACACCTCGCGCGTAACTGGATAGACTGCAAAACCTGAAGTTTCAACCGATTCCACACCCTCCTTATTCCCCCGATCTTGCGCCTCGCGATTTTTATTTTTTCCCTCTACTCAAGAGGAACCTGAAGGGTGAAATTTACACCTCGGAAGATGAGGTGAAGGTAAATGTCAAATCCTGGATTCCAGGAAAGTCGGAAGAATTTTTCTGTGACTGAATGAAAAAACTTGCTACACGTTGGAAGAAATGTGGTAACATTAACGGTGACTATGTTGAAAAATAAATATTTGATTTTGAAACTTAAGAATTGTACTTTAATGTACTTCTTGCCCGATCTTGCTATCTGTTTTTGTTCGCGCTCTACAAGCATATGTGCATTACTTTTCAGCCTACCCTCGTATAGTCTGGAATTTATACAAATATGGCTATTGGAAAATAAAAGTTGTTACTAACAAGTGGCAATTATTAAAGACATAACGTTCTCGTCAGTGTATTTATGGGCTGACGTGCAAAGAACTTCCATAATTGTGTGTTCGACCACAAAGTTGAATTCATTGCCTTGCTTTATCGATATAACAATTCAGTGCCCTGTTAGTGTTTGTAAACGTCTTTGGTAAACACTACAACACCCGTGGTCACTTGCGATGTCTTGAGGCTTGAAATCTTCACATGTAGCTACGTTCTGTACACCAATTTCTCGTAGCAAAAAAGCAGCACACCAGTCTGGAGACACACAGGTGGCTGGTTCGATCCCAGCACATTAAAGATTTTCTGTTTCAGATGTTCCAGCGAAAGACGTCACATCACGATTTGGAGATGACTTCCCTTAGGATTCCAAATACAGAGGCACTTCTAGGAACAATCTGAAACATTGGCGTGAAAGACAGTCCTCACACAATTTACTATTTCGAGTGTTCGAAACATATTGGGGGGCCAACGAAGAGGAAAGCTCTTCATCAATTGGCAGTACACAAAGTTTATGGATTGCTCTTTTTTTTCATTTTTTCAACCCAGTATGTCGACCAGACGGCCATTTCCTAGATTTTCTTATTTTATTTTATCTTTATTAACCTGTTTTCCTCAAATATAGGTTCCTTCATCGTTTTCTAGTCCTCTTCTTACATTGTCCGTTTTTGTCTTACAAGGCCGCTCCCTTTTAGCCACCTGTACTGCTCAAAGTAGAGGCGTCCCCGTCCCCACCGCTAGGAGGTCGGGAGCATCACTATCTAGCTAGTATTTCTTTTCGAATGTGCATCGTTTGAGTTATATCGAAGTTTATAAAATGTTCCTTTGTTTTAATGTATTTACTCCAGTCATTTAAGTCGTGTACTCTCTTTTTCTTTAACGTACCATACCACTTTCCTCGTTCCTCTTCTACATATTCACATTTGTGTAAAACATGATGCTCTGTATGTTTATCTTTTTTGTACAAGTACATGTTTCCTCATCTGTAAGTCCTCTTTTGTACCAATATTGCTTAAAATCCCCGTGTCCGGTCAAAGCCTGTAACGTATATGGGACGTAGAGTCTATCTCGTCCATGCGGATCTCAACTTCACCGTTGTCCCTTTTAACCCCAGTCTATTATCTTTCGCTACTCACTAGGGGCGCTTCCTCTCGTCTAGTGAACTGAGCAGAGAGGTCGGTCCAGGGGTTGCCCCCTGGGCGGGATATGAGAGAATGCTCACAAACACCGAGGTAGGATAAAATCCTGCCTCCAAGCATCCGCTCTGCTGGGCGGAGATGTGTCTATCCCACATCTCCACCACTGCGCTAACGGTAGCCGAGCAGCAATCCTGCTTACCGATCGGAGACCAGAACCTCCTTCCCATACTCCACGGGTTGGGAAACCGTACTGCCCGGTAGAGTCCAACCCAAATACCCAGGTGCAAGCTCGTGACGGTCTGTACCCTCCTTGCCTACTCGGTTTAAAGTGGTGAGTGACACTCGGAGGGTTGTCAGCCCCCCTCCCACTTACGAGATCGCGTCGGGATAGATCCGTTGCCCAGGTTGTCGGTCTAGGATTGGGTACAAAAGCCGAGGATTGGCGAAGACCCAGTGGTCCACCTTTCGCAAGTACCTGTAGAGTTGGGAGCTCAGCGCAGTAACTTCGCCGTATTATACTACGTGGTGACCGTCACAATAGACCACAACTTTATAGTCCTACCCATGTTAGAAAGGTTGCCCTATCAGCGGTGGATGGGTGTCCGCCGGGGTCACAAGAGTTGTGAGATTCCCTACTAATTTGTGTACCGAGATCCAGGTTTGCTCCTAAGATCTGGTTTGAGAGCCCGTCAAGTAGTCAATCCTTGCTCCCCCACGAGTAGATGAGACTGCTCTTATCTACGTCGTGGCTGCGTCGGGCTGGTGTACTCGTCTTAAACAAGCTTCCTTGTTAACGGATACGAGTCGCCGTTCGGATATTCTTGCGAATCTTCATACCGCTTATCTCTCCAAGAGAGCCGTTATTTTACACAGGGATCTGGGGTGGGGTATGATGATCTCTTGGTTAAGGGCGAGTGCCAAGCAGTCCACACCACAACACGCCCGTACGATTGCCGCCGAGGCTACGGCGAGTTCCTTTCGAAACTATTCGTGTTAGATGGGTTCCCCATCAACGTGAGACGAGTGACCGTCGGAATCTCTCACGAGGTTCCTACTCATGTTAGACAGGTTCCCATTGACGTTTGACGACCAACCGTTCGGGGATTCTTATCGAATTGGCCTCCCTCCTTCGTCGCATGGTCTGATCCGTTGTCCAGGAATCTGGGATTGGGTACAGGAACCATGGGTACTGGCGAAACCGGAGATGTGTTTTCACCAGATAACGTATATGGGGTTGGTATAAACTATTTTCGGTTTTACAGGTATAATACACGTTGTTGAAGAATTTGTACGTTTGTCTTTCCTGTGTTGCATTTCGCCATCTTATATCACAGCAATAGCGTAACGCTTTTCCAATTTGTCCTTTCCATTCTTTATCTGTCACTGTAATTCGTTGGTCATCTCTTTTTATTTCCTCTTCTAGTCTTATTTTGTATCTTAGAAAGTGTTTATCTAGTTCTATATCTATAGGAAGTAGTCCTAATAATAATAACAACATTGCTGTAGTTGACACGCTGTGTTACATTCCACACCATTTTAACAACCCATATCGTTGAATGCTACCTATTGTTCTCTCTATGTTTTTTGCTTGGTTTTATTATGCTACACAACACTGCAATGTGTCTTTATTTGAAGAACCACTTCTTTATATATATATATATATATATATATATATATATATATATATATATATATATATATATATATATATATATATNAAAGTTAATAATTAATAACAAGAAAATAATTTTGAATGGTTATAAGTGAATGCCCCGGCTAGCTCTTCTCAGGGGTCCACAATACTAAAAAGGGTTCGATTTGTATCTGAAGGAAAAAAGGACCATGCAAAGGTTCCAATTAAGGAAAACGCAAGGCAAATAAATCCATTAATAACGCTATTTTAATACCTGGAGACATTCCTCACACAAACAAATCACTCCCAAAAGACAAAAACACAAATGGAAATCAAACATTCACATTACACTAACGCCAAAGTGACGTCATTCCCACCAAAAAGACACACTAAATTACACTGGCTTTAACCATAACATTTACTAATTAGCAATTTCATCTACTTTTCTCATACCAATCACAAAGGTATTACACTGACTTTAATCCTATATAATTAACAATTTAATTGAACTTTCTCTTAATCATAACAATTCACTGAATTTACATGGCATCATTCTATTAACAAATGAGTTCAGTCTTGGCACTGATTTGGTCCAGAGTTCGTGCTCTTTTTATCACTGATGCCAATTACTCTGTGACGCGCAAGCGCAATACGATGTTGGCTTAAACATTCACCAACCATCGCACCATACCTCTCAAGATGACAGACTAGACAGGTCGTAAAGTAGAGCCCGCGCAGAAGTCAGCACGGCTCCAATTCTCAGGCACCTGCAAACGGCGTCGAGCGACTATCCCAAAAGTCGCCGTATTCGTCTTCTGTGTAATCGGCTCCCCCGAACACAGCGTCAGTATTTGCAAGGCCCGTTCGAATAACCACTCGAAATAGTTTATGTGTGGTTGGGATCGAGGTTGGCTTATTTACTCGCCCCGAAGATCAAATCAAGATCAACAATTAAGTCTCGAACGCCAAATAAACATCTGACGAAACGTAAGCTATAAAAAAAACTCTGAGCAGTAATGAGCTATCGGAGCGACATCTGACACTAGTGAGCGTGGTCTCCTCCGAAAAACTGAGTTGTGAGCTCTGTGCGATATCAGCTAGTGATCTAGTGAGATCGAAAAATGTGAGCGAACTAAACCCATCTGACCTCCTCCGAAAAACTGCATTGTGAGAAACGAAAAATGAATCTTTGAGAAAACACATGAATGAGCTCCCATCTGATCTCCTCCGAAAACTGCGTTGTCTGAGAAAACGCATGAAATGAGCAACAAATTAGCTAACACATCTAGCGCATCTGACCTCCTCCGAAAAACTGCATTGTGAGTAACGAAAAATGAATCTGTGAGCGAACTACGTCAACTCCACCAAAAACAGCTGTCTGAGAAAACGCATGAAAAAAATGAGATACGAAAAATCTCTACGTCTCTCTTAAATAAGCTCCATCCCTCCTTTTTTCCCAAAATTTCCAAAATTTTGAATGTCACGTGTGCCGAAAGCTCCCAATCCGAAATAATTTCCCCTTCCTACGCCCGGGTTCTCATTGGACCTTTTAAAGGTCCTTCTTGAACATTCTGAAAAAACGTTTAAATCTCCAACGTTCTTGCGAACAAGTTCGGGCATGTCCTCGCCCCGGCGGCCACATGGTGTTCCTAAGGATGGGTGGGACCTAC
>NNCF01125831.1:251920-263972 GCA_002313205.1 Laupala kohalensis
ATATATATGTATTTATTGTCTTTTCCCTAACGGGTGTTTTGTTATTCCTACTTTCATAAGTCCATATATTATCTTTTTAATTTCCTTATCAATGTAGTCGATATGTGGTTTGTATGTTAATTTATTATCCAGTATCATTCCAAGATATTTGATACTCTTTATAAGTCTTAATCGCCCGTTATTGATCTTTATAAATTGGATTGTGCTCGTTTTTTCCACTTTGTTTCATGCCGAAAACTTTCTTCTATCTTTGTTTTGGATATTTGTAATTGAAGTTCTTCGTATACTGCTTCGAAGTTTGTCAAAATTCGTGTTGTTTCCTTTTCAATTTCTGCTCTGCTATTCCATTCTATTACTATTGCAATGTCGCCCGCATATGCAATTACTGTAATGTTTCCTCTAGTTTCTCTCAAACAATATTTAACATTATTTTCCTTAACACGGGACCCTCGTGGCTGCCTTGAGGACAACCTTGAAGTATTGAATTTATTATTTGTTCTGTCCCAATTTCAAGTAGAATGTGCCTGTCCTCTATGTAAGAGCGTGTTCAATTAATTACATCCTTTGAGATCTTGTTTTCTAATTCTCGTTGTATTAGGGCCCATTGAACATTGTCGAACGTTGCATGTCTATTCTGGCGACTAAAGTATATTTGGTATTCATTTGTGTTATTCTTCGTGTTAGTTCTTATATGGCATTTTCTGTACATATCCCTTTTGTGAAGCTGTATTGTCGCACACAAAATTTCCCTGTCATTTGGTTTTTTATTCTGCTTGCTAAAATTCTATCTAACAGCTTTTCGATTGTTGGAAGTAACATAATGTCAGTATGAGCTACTTAATTGCCTGTCTCTGTTACCAGGTTTTAGGAACAGCTTTAATATTCCTATTTTCCAGCTTCGTGGGAAATATCCATAACTCATACATTTTCTGGATAGTATTTCTACTCTATATCTTCCCTGCAATTGCTATATCATTTCATTCGTAGATTTATCGTACTCCTAGCTTTCTTTCTCTTTAATCGTCTTATTGCTTCTACTTATTCTGTTTCTGGAATATTACTTATTTCTGTCATTTTAGATTCATAGTACGTAGCTGCTCCATTGTCTTAGCATATGTTCCATGCAAGATTTCATCGATCATCACTTTTCCCGAATCCCTCCATGTTGTTGTCATTTCTAATCCAGATCTTATGTTACCCCATATTGTTTTTGACTTTAGTTTTTTTCATCCGGTCTCGTATGGAATCTCCCATACGTTAATCACTATGCTGTTTTCGACAAATTGTTCCTAGACTTCTCTTTTTCCCACGCTGCAATTTCTTAAATTCCCTTAAATAATCTCTATGTTGTGGTTTTCTGATATGATTATTACGTTCCGGGTTGTTCCTTTTCATAGGTATGTCGTAGTCTACTTCGCTTCTCCCTAGCTTCTGAGAGATCATTATCCAACCAAGTTTTCTCCTTTGGTTTGAGTTATTTCTGTAGTACAGTTAAACTGTACGTAGTTTGTCTAGTTGAAGACAGTCTATCCGTTTATCTATGTCGTCTTAGTCCCCCTGAGAGCGATAAATTTCTAGGCGTTTTGTAGTCTTTGTAATCCATCCCATCGTATACTTATTATAATTTATTTTTATTGCTTATTATAACTTTATACCAATACTTATTATACTTATTAGAATTTATTTCTGTCTGGTTGTCTTATGTCACTACTAAGTCTTTCTATAGTGAATATGGTTGTCTTGTGATCACTTTCGACTTAATTCTCTAGTATTTGCTACTGAAGTGCTGCAGGATTTGTTGCACGTCCCTTTAATGTCATGTATATAATGGAAGTTCCATTGCTCGATTCAAATGTTGGGCAATCATGAATATTTATTACACTTAGGTCATTGTTAAGAATATGTTTTTCTAGTTCTTTTTCTCTTGTTTGTCACATAGTTCTGACCTACTGTTGAAATCTCCATACATGTAAATATCTGCTCCTTTATATTGTTTTATTAAATTGTGTACTTTGGTGTATACATTAATTATTAATATGTCAATGTCTTCCATTACTACTCTCATTGCTTGGTTATATGTACTGGTGTGCTGTTTCAGTTCCATTACTTCTAATTTTGGGTTGCATATTAGTTCGGCACTTTTCCCTCCTGTAACACGCATTCTTTTCATTCTGTTTGGGAAGTATGGAATTTTCCCTCGAATGAGATAGAGTTCTTGTAATAAGCAGACATCGGTTTCACTTTTCTCTAAATATTTTTGCAAGTCAATTATTCCTGCTTGACTACCTTGTAAATTTATTTGTATAACATTAATTCCCATAATCTGTATTCTGCTGAATTATTTTATATATTCTTTTGTACTCGTCACACGTACGGCTCATTACACTGTGGTTTCTCACGTTATTGTGTCTTATGCAGTTTATACACCTAATGTTTTCCTGCTCATTTTTGCAGTCCTTCATTTCATGTCCCTCTGTAGCGCAACGACCGCAGATTGGTTTCTTACGGTACAATTTTTTGCCATATGGCCATACCGATGGCTAACGAAGCACCTTAACGGTTCAATGTATTCATCTATTTTATAAGAATGATAACGTATATATTTTCCCTTGCTGTTTGTAATAACATTTCATTAAGCTCTAGCACCCTGTTTTTCGTACAGCTTTGTTTTTGGCCGTATCTTCTTTAATATCCTTTATGTTCTCGTCCTTTGCCATGTATACTAAATTTTGTCCAATTAGTTCGTTTTTGAATTCTGTTTCTTCTTGATACTCTACATTACATACAATGATTTTAGGTTTCACTCTCTTTGGTTCTTCTAAATAAAGCTGTCCATCTTCATGAATTCTTTTCTCTAACCTTTTACTGAGTTCCTCGTCATCTGTTCTGATTAACAACTTTTCGTCCTGGTCATCTTACAATCATCTATGTGAAGTTTCCCAGTTTCAGATTTAAATATCTCGTATACAGCTTTTGTTATATCTATATTATCATCCTTCTGTGATTTCCCCACAAGTGGTATTTTCTCCCTATTCCTTTTTTTCCTTCGTTCAACTGTTGAATAAGTTTCTAGTTGCTCTATTTCCTCAGTATTCTGTTGCTTCTCTGTTCTGTCCTCTATTGTTTTTGCAAGCTTATTTACTGTTTTTTGTATATCTAGCACCTTTCCCTCACCCTTTTCCTGTGTCGTTCTGTTTTCCTCAATTGCGCGTCCAAGTGTGTTGAGTTTGCTTTTAAGGTGTTATGGTCGATACGTCTTTGTTAATTTTCCCTATCAATAGGTTCTACCTATCGTCAATCACAGATATTACTCGTTCTTCTAGTTCTTTTAATTGGTCCTCGCCTATCGATGTTAAGTTCTTGTCTTTCATTTTATTTCCTAAGTCCAATAATTTCTGCTGTGCATTCTCTAAATCCTCTAAGTCTTTTAGTTGCTTTTGTTGAGTTTCATTTTCTTTTCGCATTTTCTCATGAGCATTTCAGAGATCGCGTATCTTGTCTCTTATTCCTTGTTGTAATTTACCATTCGACCGTTTGAACTTTTCACTATTTAGTATTATCATCACATTCTCATAGATACATTTCCCATCAAGTTTACCTTGTGTTCCTGTCTTCCTACATTTTCTTGTTCGAGATGATATAACATCGATATCATCTTTTGTACTGCTGTCCTCACTCCCACTACTGTTATGAGGCGAAGCGGATTCACTCGCCATTTCTGCTAATGTGGCACCTTCCCTTGTGTCCTTTTCTGTTTTGTACTCATGTTGTGTTAACTTTACGTGTCCACTTTCTCCCTTTTCCACGTGAGTGGGGTACCTTTGTGGCAGTTTTTGATATTTATTATTGGTGGTCTATAGTCTATGTTTCAGTCGGTGTATTTTATCTTATAGACAATTCCTTTCCCCTATCCACCTTCCCAATAATTTTGTCTAATATCGTATAGAATATCTGCTAGATTTGTCTTGAAATGATGTAGCGTTTAGGAGATATGCTTACATATGTTTTTACGAACTTAATACAATTTCACTTCTTCTCACTTCTTCGTAAATGAGGCACCTGTGTGGCATTTTTAAAATTTTGATTCGTTGTCTATATTCTTTGACATATTCTGAAAGTATTTTGTTATATTCATTTTTTTGCTTAGTGTAATTTTTCAGGATTTTTTGCACAAATTTTCAATATTATTATTTTACTTGAAAAAATTTCTTGGATGGCAATATTAGGAATATTTTATAAGTTAAATATCTGCAAGTTTCGTCTCTATGTTAATTCGTTTAGGAGGCCCGATCGTATATGTTATTGTTAACTTAGAACTTTCCCACGATCTCTCCTTACAACAAATGCAGGGCACCTGGGTGATAAATTTTGATATTTATAATTGGTGGCCTGTATGGAATATCGTATTCTGTATTTATGTTGTTCTATACAACTTTTAGCCAAGTGCAATTTTTTCAAAAATTTCCAGATATTTTGAATTATTTTTTCGGGAACAATTTTATTCTTTAAGATTTGAAATATTTTACAATTTTAATTGTTGCAAGTTTTGTCTCGTTATGTTGAATCGTTCAGGGGATATAGGTGTTCTTCGGAAATGATCGTTTCTCTTTAGAATTTCATTTTCCAAAATGGTGGCTTTACTGTGTTAGTATCGTCCTGGTTTTTGGTATAGCGTCGTATTATGATCCTCTTAATATCCTATCACAAATGGCCGACGTGGGTTCCTTATATCCCAATATTTTTTGAGATTGTCTCTTCACGTATGTAGTTCAAGGCTCGCCGCTTGGGGGGTACCACAAGACTTCCCCGAAACATGAAGTTGGTGGCCCTGCCTAGGCACACGCTCTTGATATTAATACGAACTTACACATATGCAATCATCTGGGCGTATTGTGGCAATTAAATAATGTAATGTAGCCATGTTTAAAGTATTCACAACATTTCATTAAATCATTAATGTTAAGCCACGTCGATTTATACTTGCTGTTTTCTATAAAGCTGCTTAATCTACACTAAATTGGACGCCATCTATAAAAATTGTAACTCATCAGATTCTCTATTCATCCTATAATCTCATAATTGTCATACTTGTCCAGGAATGTTTTCCTATCTTGAAAAATTAATTTCTCCGGAACCACTTCACCAATTACAACCAAATTTTGTAGGTGTGTCCCGAATAGTGTCCTCTTGCTATTATGTTTCATTTTTAATCCCTCTCACACTCCTAAACATACGTTTCCATGCAGCATAGAATTTGCAAACAGCACGATATTTTCCTTGTAATTTTTATAAACTCGTATTTCGGCTCCAGTGGGTACACAATTTCTCTTTATGTCTAATTACATGCTTGTCACATCGATATTTGGTCTTTAGATCTGCTACTCTGATTATGTCATCATTTCCATTGTACGACTTAATGATTGTACCCAATGACCAGTTAATAACAGGAGAGGGATTTACAATGAGAACTAAGTCACCTACTTTGATATCGGATTTATGTTCTCTCCATTTGCTACGAGTTTGTAATCCTAAAAGATATTCATGTGACCAACTATCCCAGAATAATTTTCTTCTACACTCAATTTCATAAAAAGCTCTGAAGTTTACGTCTAATAAACATTGGCCAAGAAAAATCAGCAATATTGGGCATAATTTAATTAATGACCCTACCAATTAAGAAATGAGAAGGAGAAAGAGGCATAACATCATTGGGATCGTTTGACAAGACCAAAAGAATTTATCAGGGTCGAGAGGTACGTACGCCGAAGTACGTAACAAGTATTCTCAGCTAGAATACTAGATAACGCTTCTCAGCTACATTTGTGGTATAAATTATATGTGGTGATAGAGACTACTTTTCTGTGTTTACTGGTGAAAGTTGGACAATATTTGGCCCATAGCGGCTGAAATATCAGCGAAAATACACGAGAGTGCTTGTGTCAGCATCCATAGCGACAGGACTTGGTGGCCTCAAAATACACTATTTCGCAGATTTTTGAGGTACGTGATGATTTCAAAATAAACAACTGGGTCAGCATGATCTACAGAGAGAATTTGAAACAAATGGAAGAACTGGTATAGAAGATATAATGTAAAAGGCACAACATGTGGGACAACGTTTACGAGTGTGCGTCTCTAGTAATTTGAATATTATAAGAACATAACGGGTCTCACAAAGCTGAATTCTCAAGTAAAATTTCTTAAATATCTTTAGCCGCTGTTTCAGTTAAAAGTCTGCTCAAAAATAGCGCAGAGGCACGTAAATTAGTAAAAGGGAACACTAGTTTCGTATGTACTTAAGAACGGTCATATGTATTTTTGGGGCGCAACGGAAGTTAGTGATGTGACGCGCGCTTTGGATACATACGAAGCCTCCTGTATCTAGAGAGTACGGTGTGCTTAGAATCCCTATCCAATTTTTGGGACCCTAACGTTTGCTTGATTATCTATGACAGAGTTCAGTAATCCTAGAGGGTCAAACATTTCAGCAATTTCCGATAAAATCGTTCTCTTAGTATTAGGAGGTTCGGTTAGCATATTCACTGAAAATGTCAACACATCATCTTCCGGTTTCCAGTAAAGCCCCAATGCTTTAGTGATGCCCTCTTCCTCAAACAAATTTTGAATTTCAATTGTTCTAAATTCTTCAGGAATTGAGTGCATAACGTTCATTTCGTTTGAACACCACTTCGTTATATTGAAATTTCCCTTTTGTGATAACTCAGAGACTTGCAGCCTAGCATTCGTTAACTCCTCCTTAGTATGTGCCCCACTTAACATATCATCTACATAATAGTCAGTGGAGATGGCTTCTGCTCTAAGTGGATATGTTTGTCCATCATCCATGGCTAGCTGCTTTAATGCCCTGGTTGATAAAAACATACATGGAGCTAGTCCATACGTCACTGTGTTTAATCTAAAGACCTTTTGTCCATCACTAGATGAGTTTCTCCAAATGATTCTTAAGTAATTTCTTTGAGATTCATGGATCTGAACTTGCGCGAAGAATTTCTCTATATCCCCAGTAATCACATATTTATGTCCTAAACAGAGAGAATATTTACAAGTTCCTGTTGAACTATTGAGTCAACATGTAAGATATCATTTAAAGATAATCCATTGGCTGTCTTTGCAGAACCATCGAATCCTACTCTAGTTTTAGTGGTGGAACTGGATGGTTTAAATACTGGATGGTGAGGTAGATAATACACATCTCCTCCATCCCCATAAATGTTATCATTAACCAGAGACGTATGTCCTAATCTTAAATATTAATCCATGAAGACAGTATAGGCTGTTTTGAGATCTGCATCTTTATTTAATTTGTGTTCAAGTACGTGAAATCTTTTTAAAGACATTCTCCTTGAATTTCCTAATGTGTTTATGTTTTTAAGTGGCATACGCACTGTATATCTACCGGATTCTAGTCGAGTAGTGGTTACATTAAAGAGTAACTCACATTCTTTATCTGCAGAAAGTGCCTCGCTATTGTCATCTTCCACATTCTAAAAGGTTTTCATGTCTATAAGTTCTCTAAGTTAGAAACATTAGTAGAAATATGTAATGAAGTTACCTTTTTGTCATTGATACAGTCAGAAGTTTCCCCTGTAATGAACCACCATAATTTAGTATCCTGCAGTCTGATATTTGAATTCTTAATTTCAAATTTATTAGCCAAGATTATATCCCAGAAAGCGTTTGCATCAATTAATCTGTATGTTGACTCCTGAACCATTCAGGATCATCTAGTTGAACATGCTTTGGGATTTTACCTAAGTTATGATTAACTGTTCGTGAGGTTAACTGTTCCATCTACAAACATACAAAACTTACATTCAATCGGCCATAGCAGGCGCACGATTTTCCTTTTTTGTCCGGATTTTGGCCTCAACTCCACTGTGCGTCGCATGTATTGGAGAGTATTTTCTATAAGGATCGCGACACTAATCATCGCGACGTGAATACTCATGACGTCGGTGTGAGGCCTGTATCACTGCTAATGGGTCAAAATTTGAATATTTCCTGTTATTGGACTTTGGACACCTACTATATGTATATCTCACTTCCCCCCTAAAAAAGCGCTTTGCAAACCACTCTGTCTTGGTGTCATTTTACCTCCTTCAGGAAACACTTTCAGACATGTTTACCTTAATTTTTGTTCGTATTAATGTGCTCTATCATCACTCTATGCTTCTACATGGACTTCTGGGAAACTGTATATAATAGAGTACACGTTTTCTTTGACCTTTATAGGTCAGTCCAAGGAGGGCAGACGCAGAAAAAATTCCGAACAAAGATTTCTAATTTTCCAATTGTTGCATACTAAGAGTATTCAATCCTGAAAGTTCCCTATCGATCCGAGTTTACTAGATTGAAATATTTGACGGAAAATTCTGAAATTTGAGGTTTAGGTTCTAACAGTTGCATCTTCTTTATAAAGTATATTACAGCCCTAAATTTTGAGTTATTTTCTTTGTTTTAAAATGCTCTTTAATTTATGTGTAGTAAACATTTTATGTAAATCTTACCGATTTTTGGTAAATTATCACTTAAATTTGAATAATGTGATTTCCACGCTTTTTCTTTTCCTTCAATTGCCTCTATATTGTGAACTGCGGTCTAATTCGCTAATGTCGCGACTTCCGCGCTGTGACCCGCGTTTGGTTGGCCGAGACGTATCACGGGGGCCGTCACGGTTTGAGGGGGGAATGGACAGTATAGTGTACGAGGAGCGGTTGGCGTGTTACAGTGAAATTCAGATTCGTGTCAACTCGTTTATTCGTACTTCGTTCTGAGGCGCGCAGAGCGGTTTCTGAGAAAGAGTAGGCAGTGACAATTACGTAGGGGCTGTTTCTCAGCTCGCGATTACGCGAGGTGCAGAGCAGTCGTTGGGGTCACAGGATTTGCAACACCACGCAGCTTCTGGCTCTTGAGTTGTCGGACAGAGGAGGTCTCTGGTGTGTTACATATATGCAGCGCCTAAACAGCGGTCGATAGCTTCTGCCCCGAGGCTCAATTGCCTCCCAAATATATATCATTTTGACCGCTACGTCATCACCTACTTCCTATGGTTCCGCGACCTCAATATCATCGTTGCTTGGTGTCTTCACGACATTCCCCCCTCTCATAAAATTAAGATGAAACCCGAGGGGTAGTGTAGACACCAGAATGTCACACATTCTGTTACAGTAATATAATACAATTTTTCCAAGATAATCAGATATACCAAATACCATATATACGATATATACAAAATTGTCACTTAACACACTAAAAGCTAACAATTGGAAAAGGAAAAAAGATTTAGTTCGCTCAGCGCACTAAAATCTAATACAAAAAATTCGTACAAAAAATTAACGAGTTCTACAAATGAAATAACGGGGCAGCAGTCTGTAAAGGGGTAAGACTCACTACGGGTAGTGGCGTTCCCGGAGTTCGATCCCTCTTTCTCACGCACTGTCGTCTCCAGATATACACAATTATCACTATTATATACACAATACCGCACACACTCCAGCCGGTGACATGTACCATTCCAGACTCTACTTAACTGAAGTCCAAAGAGTCCAATGCCTTTTTATTTCCGACAACGGCATTGTCAGGATGACGTGGGAGTTCTACACTCTAAGAGTGTTGAAAATCTCGGTCACTATATATGTGTTCCATTATTTCTATTTTGCACGTGTTAAGACTTCCTAGGTTCCAGGATTGTATTTCTTGTCCTGCATGCGACTCTGTATAATTTAAAACATCGAAAGTGGGGGTAAATTTTGAAGTGAAGAATGACCTGAACACCCGCAGGGAGGAAAAAATTTCCCAGTCGTGACAATTTTAATGCGTAATGATGCTCTGTACAAGAGATGTTTACTATGGTGTTTTCACTGACAGCGTAGTACTATTTCTCAGGCGCTTCGCCCTTGGCGAACAATTCATACGAGGTTTTAGCGATGCTCACACTGCAATACTGCTTATCTTATGTGTTTCATTAAGGAACACTGCGATACTGCGAGAGCAGGCGAAAGGAGAAAAAAAAGTGTAGGAGGATGGACAAACCGAGACTGACGCCAATTGGCAATTGTTTAGGAAGTACTGGTCCAGAAGTAGGAATTGTATAAAATCAAAGGAGGCTGCTAGATAACTAGAGTCGGGAGTAAGGATAATGTTCCTTTTAGAGTCGCTCAGCACCACCGGCCAATGCAGTGTGATTTAGAGGCGAAACTCTCGGCTTCGTTGAGTGGCATGCTTACTAGCAAGGTCTTCTCCGTTGCGTGACTCATCACGTCTACTGAAAACAATGTTTCCGTCAGCTGGCCATGGAATCCCACGAACTCCAGGCCTTCAGTCAATGAGCGCGAAGCGTTGACCAGAATGGAAACGAATGTGCTGGGATGAATTGAGGTAGGAGTGAGCTCTGTAACAGCTATTTTTGTTTTTATTCCTTCCAGCACGCAGTGTTTCTGTAACTTCTATCAGTGCAGTGTATCATTCCTACACCACCCTAAAGACCAATCCCGCCTGGTTGTAAAATGATACCAGCTCAACGAGAACTATATGGTCCCCACTGAAGAAGTCTTGAAGAGCATCCAAAACCCCAATAGTATTTGACAGCATCAGGTCATGTCTTTCCAAAGTGTCCGAAACATTAAAAAAAGTAAAAATAGCATTTAGAGCATTTCGTGTAAAGCCTCGAAGATGTACAATTTATCTGCAAAAAGTATAAACTGTTCGAACGTTGTAATACCTGCCGCATAGTGTAATCCTTTCCCCAGAACGCTCTACAGCCCTCTATTACCTCCGTCCAAATCCGAGGGACAGAGTGAAGTAAACTGAGCTCTCAATTTACCACTTCTCGAATCACCCGTACTTCATATTGTTTGAGTGCGTTAATCCATCACCACCGTTCATGTTTAACTCGCTCAGATGCTTGATCTGGTCTCTGAACCGTGCTGATTGGTTCTCAATTTCTTCGATGACCAATCCCGCCGTAGGAATGTGGAGGTTCACATGAAGTAACTACTCTGCACTGGAGATCGTTATCATTTTGCGGGGCACAAACACAATACCCGTCACACACATCACGAACCATACAAATGCAACGAAAACCGAGAGGCCCAACCCAACGCGGCGTCGACTCGTCCCCCGTCTGGAATACATAATAAGTCACATATTTAGTCCAGGCGTAGCTTGCGCTCTGCTGCTCTCTTGGTGGCTTGCAGCTTCCATTGTAGTACTTGTAAATGGGATATGTAGAGTGCTGTTGAAGCTTATCTACAAGGACCGATAGGAAGTAGGAGTTGGGTGGAAGGCAATTGTTAGTAGGCGGGCCGCTTCGCTGGGTTTACCAACAACTTGACCTACGTGGAGGAGTTAATAAAAGTGGTTAATTTTTTAATTGTTATTGATACTAGTTTTGACAAAGTTAATGATACTATCAGGACGTGGATGGAGGTAGGGAGGGTTCGCTTTTCAGTAGTCACAGTTGTATGAACTGGGACATTCATGTGAAATTTTCCTGACCCCACAGGAGATTTGAACCCAGGATGACTAGGTGAAGAGCTATAATGCTGCCACCTTAGCCACAGAGAGTGTCCGCGCAGCTTCCGGGTATTGGTGGCTGCCGGCATTGGTTCGGCACCCTTGGTCCCGTTGCCCAGTTGTCTACCATCCCTCCTCCACTCACCACGCAACAGCATTGTGCGGGCCAGCATCGGGTACGAGACCAGACATCGGTTGCGGGCAGACGTCGGCTACTGGCTAGTTATCTCGGCCGGGGACATATACGCCCAATCCACCTCCTCCCATTCTGGACAGCAGTCCACAGCACACCTATACATAATCTCGGACATCAGAGATTCCTACCTGGAAGAGGTCGACGGTTATAATGGGTTCCCCCCCAGGGGACTTTCATCTAGTAAGTACGTGTTTGGCGAACACGGGGCCCCGAGCTGAGTCTGGCATTACTTCCACTTACTTGTGCCATGCTCCTTCCTTTCTCTTTCCTGATCTCCCTTGGTCACCTCTTGTTCTTTTCGATCCCGACGCCATTAGGGCT
>NNCF01125831.1:264229-298822 GCA_002313205.1 Laupala kohalensis
GGGTATGGCTGAGTCATTCGGCGAGTCCCACACGCGGGGAGAGTCATGTTGGGTCTCCCTAGTGCGTAACTGCATTTTCCCTACCTGTACAAGTTTTCAGGGCTCTAATGACCTTTGATGTTGACGAGCCCTAAAGCCCCACAAAAAAAATATATATAATGGGTTCGCAAGGGTTGGGGAGCGGGCGAATATTGTGGAGACGAGGCGGTCTCCGTTTCTGTCACCGCTGCCTCCTCTGTCACCGTCATTTCTCTCGAAACAATCATAGGTCTAAATGTTGCTGGTTCATGAGGGTTAGGAAGGAGATTCTTGTGATGGGATTACATAGTACGCCCTGTGTGTATAAGCTCAATCTGAAACGTTACTGGTGTCTTCATACGGTCCAACCCAGCAAGGTGTAAGTTTCTTACTGCGTCCGGGAGCGAAATAAAAATTTTTCAATAAAACCCACTGACTCAACAATGAGCGTCAAAATTCGAGACCTGTTCGTTTTTCGTGTTCTATATGCACATTTTCCGCATTATATCTTGCTGTCTGAGCATACGGCGACTGAAAAGCGGGACTGAACTGCGTGACCCGGTGCTTAGAATTCCTATATACAAATAACGCGAACTGAAGGTGGACATCCCAGTCCCCGTGGTCCTGGTTTACGTAACATGAAATACCAACCGCAAACGTTAGATGCTCGTTTATATGCTGACGTGAAAATATGTTTTCTCCCTTAAATGGTACAAATTTCTTTTATAAGAGACGAGTGAAATTCGCCTATCTATCAACAAAACCTTGGAACCCCATGACGGCAAATTACTTGTTCGACTAATGTTCTGGATACTGTCTCCGCTGATTGATCAGCAATCGCAACCGCTTCTGAGTATCACGTGAAATGATCTTGGCACGTTAAAATGTATTGATTGCCTCGTTCTGACCTATTAAGGGGACCCACGATATCTAATGACACCTTCTCGAAGGGCCTGGATGGCTCCGTCACATTTTACACTCGAGGCGACGTTTTAACCCCTCTCCTGGTATTACACACTAAAGATAAATCTACGAATTTTTCGCTTCAGAGTATGACCCCTGCCAGTTAAAGTGGCGACGGACATGCTCTAGGGTCCGAGTGAAACTTCTCTATCCTACCGATGGAATTTTGTGACACCAGTCCAGTATATATGGAATCTTCGTCCCAGGAATACAAATAGTCGTTATCGCATCCGAAGGAGGGACATACATCTTACATAAAACTCCATTAATATCGAAACAGTAATCCGAACTACCTTCAGAAGCTAACTTAGTTTCTTTACGCAACCTCGGACTTTTATGTGTTTCGTTCCTTATCCTCACAGTCCCACACAGGCTCGTAATCCACGTTAGATCCGACGAGCACGAATACCGAATGATGCACGTGAGAAAGCGCATATGCATGAGCAATCTCCGAACCCGGTCGACAATGCACGGAAAACGTGTATTCCGATAATTCCACGACCCAACGAGCTTGATTTGGGCTATGCTCCGACTGAGTAAGTAGCCATTAGAGAGCTTTATGGTCCATAATTAATGTCCCATATCTGTTATAATCCCATAGCTGGCAAAGGAAGAGATTACCCGATTTATTATGTCTCATTGTGAACATAAGTACCCGCGTCGCACCCTCCAGTACATTGACGGAATACGAAAAGTTCAACATTCCCTTCGACCCATACGTTTCCCATGACTGGTAGACCCATAGTGATAATTTAAACCCCAAAAATTCAAATTATATGAAGAAGTAAAACTTACACTCAATGTTACCCTTAAAAATTCGTAAGTGTACTTACAGGAAAATGGACAAAAGTGTTATGTGTTGACAATCATGGAAGAAAAGAAAAGGTAATCAACAAAAAAGTAACCCCAAACCCACAGCTGATTCGACAGAAAAATAAATGTCCGTGACTAAAAAAGGAAACTGAGGTTCACCAGTTCTGGGAAAGGAAAGGATTATGATTTCAAATGTAGCAGTCGTCATTACAGTATTTGCAAACAGATCAGTGTCAACTTATTCACGGAGGCCGAGTGCTCTTCACGCGAAAAAATAGCATACCGCATGCGACCTCATTTTCAATACTACTATGACACGGACCATGAAACGCACTCAGGCATTAAATTTAAGTAAGACGCTGCACATACAATGACCTAAAAGACTAACAACTTGATCTCATTTGACAATTCTCAACAAAAAACAACTACACGTGTATAAAAATAAAATATTAAAAGAACAAAAATTTCAGTGAAATATTAAATTAAATGTATACAAAAACGTAATAGACCTATTCCCTAACCTCTCGCTGTAGCTTCATGAGCTCCGCGTAATTCATTCCGTAATGTGCGTTTATATTGCGCATAAACCTATTGTTTATATAAATTAAGATATTGAAATTTCACATGCGTTATAATTACCCCGCTTCTTATCCCAACAGAAACTCCTTTTTTACCCTTCTCTAAACATATTTTAAAAGCAATTAAAGAACACAAAAATTGTAACTTGTCCAAAAAGAGGAGAGAGAGAAAATTTACTTATTGCAAGACCGACGAACCATAGCCTCTGTTTCGAACACTCCAAGAAGTAAATTGTGTGTGTAGACTGTCTCTCATGCAAATGTTTGAGATTGTTTCTAGAAGTGCCTCACCTCTGGAAGTCCTTCGCTGTCATTAAAAATTCTCAGACAATCCTAGAGGTCACAAAAAGTGAGGATAAATCTATGTGATGTTTCATTAGATATCCGAGCACGAAATGAAAGATCGTCATCATCACTCGTGTCCATATTCAACTACCTAAGCTCACTAACAACATCGTCATGCTGTCTCGATTTCAGGGACTTGGTCCTTTTCTCGCATTTCATTGACACCTTGTCATCTTTGGAGGAGGTAGAGCTTCGCTCTTCTGCTGGAGACTCTCGTGAACAACTCCCTGGAATCTCGTCGCCGACATTGTCATCTTCTTCGTCGTCCTGTACACTCTCATAGATTCAACTCAATGAACTTAAATCTTGAGTGTAGTACGGAGTCGTTTTGCTAGAATTACCTTCTCACCCAAATAGCCAAGAGACAATATATTAAACGTACGTATAAGATCAGCATCAGTAAATTCTTTAGGATGTAATTAACTTTTTTGTTCTGATCTTGTGAATTCCTTTCAAAAGTCAATCCGGTGAATTAGCGTAGTTGCTTCCCATTGTACCTGTCGTTTGATTCTACTTTATAAATCAATTTGTGCATTTTATGACTTATTTCTGAATGACTGACTCGAACCGTGGAAATGTTTTTCTGAATCAGTTTTATACCTCCTAAATTTGCGATGCTTATTACACATAACCTGTGAGTATTTTATTTACTACCATGTCCTCGTCGTATTGAATCTTGATCAAGTCCGCGCGGGCGAGATGAAAATCGACCATCGAGAATCGATCCACATTAATTATCGATCTTGCCAAATTGCTCAAGATTGCGTGCACAAAATGACTGCCTAACCATGCGGCGTGGTACAAAGTTCTAAAGCAAACATACACACTTTATATACATATTAAATTCCTCGAATACCACATAAAGACCTTTCATAAGTATTTTAATCTTCTTAATTATAATGTTCCAGTTCAGCAATTTGTTTTCCTAGTTCTTTTCCCTTGTACGAGTGTTTCTCATTAATTGACCAAAAGTTCCTTTTAAATACTCTTCAGATTTTAAATGGTTGTGGAAACGACTCATAATTTAATATACTAAAGTTTTCTCAAATATCTTTGCTGACTACAATAAAAATAATATTCGGTCTCAACCCTCGCTCGGAGGTGAGCTTTCTTCCTCTATTCGTTGATGACATGAGTACATTGAACGGTGAGAATTCTTTTTTAGGAATTGGATCGGTCTCACCAAACAAGAAGACTGGCCATGGCATCAAGGTGTGTTTCCTCCGACCTCGATCCAGGTTCCAATCCATCTCGTCCAGAGCGAGAGTGCCAGTACTCCCCTCCTCGATCGAGACGGTTAGCAGTAGTCGTAAGCTGCGGCGGCGGCTGGCGCGGGCGTGCCTCGGTAATTTTATCGTTGTGCGGCGCGCTCTGGTCGACTGTCAACGTGTGTGAACTACACGTTCCTTTACGGCCTCGTTAATTGGTTGTAGCTTGACTACTATTAACGTTATTCATCAACAAGACAGCGCAGCACCACAAAGAAAAGTGTTGGTTAAAACAGCCACACAAATACACGTCATGTTTCATCACCGTTACATCACTGCGAGGTCTACTACATACTCAACACGGTTTAAAATAGAAGACAGAAACGAAAGTTCATTATTGGCTAAAAGTTAAAAGGCTTTTTCATTCAACGTATACTCAATAATTCAACACTTTCCGTTGTTGAAAGGCAAAAACAAAATTAAAAAAGTTCTTTAAAATTCCATCTTATTAAATAGTGTCAATAGTCGTGGATTAAATAGAGGTTTGCTCAATATGTCAGTAATCTTATTCTCTGTATCTGCTGCGCAATTATCTGCTTTTACAACACTTTTTAACGAACAAACAAATGCTTTAAGCTAATATGATTTGTACGTCTATGGACCTCTGGATTATGTGCTAGTCTGATTGCAGCTGTGTTGTAAACTTGAAGCACTGGAACTTCAATTATATTAACTACTACATTAAATAGTCGCTTCAACCAGATAACTTCTCTTGCATACTCACTAGCAGCAATTATCTTTGCTTTAGTGGTTGATGTTGCAACAACCGACTGTCTTTAATTGAATCATGATATAGCTCCACCACTATACAATATCACACCACCACTTCTAGATCTTCCTGTCACTTGACATCTTCCAAATTCTGAATCACTATAGCACTAATATGCCTGGTTTGTATCCATATGTATGAGATACCTTTATTGATATGTACCTAAATGCACGTTTCATTTTGATCCAGTCTTTGATCATTTTTCCTCTGTTGGATTTTCTAGATGACGCGAGAGAATCCCAACACAGTCAAATCTGGTACTGAACCCAACATAAGATACATTAAAGCACCTACAGCTTCTCAAACACGAAAATTTTTTCTTCTTCTCAGTTAAACTTTCTTTAAGCATAGGAGTAAGAGCTGTGTTACAACCTCCCATTCCAATTTTTTAAAGGATTTTCTTAGCATATGCTTGTTGACAGATTTTAATGATTCCGTCTTCCAGATGTTGAACTTTAATTCCAAGAAAATATAAAGCTGGCTTTGTTGTAGTTTTGAATCCTGACTTCAGTTCTCTGATGAATTCTTCAGATTCTTGTAGATCAAATGATGCAATTAATCCATCATCTACGTCATCTACTTAAAAGCACACTATTAAATTATTTCCATCTTTGCTTCCTATGTACAAGCATGGATCAGCTTCAATAGTAGTAAAACCTAAATTTGCAAAGAATTCTCCAAAACTTTTGTTCCAACACAGTGGGGACTGTTTTAGTCCGTAAAGACAACGTTTGAGCTTATATACTCTGCTGGAACTATCATTGTAATCCTTTGGTTCGTGCATGTATAGATTCTTCAAATTCTTCATATAAGAATGCTGAACAAACATCAAATTGGCTGAGATGTAATTTTTCATTAGCTACAATACTCAAAATTGATCGAACAGTCGCTAGCTTAGGTACTGGGCTAAAATTTGTTCGTAGTCAATTTCAAAACGTTGACTAAACTCTTTAGCAACAAGCCTAGCTTTGTATTTACCAATTGAGCCATCTGGATTCTTTATTTTTAAAACCAACTGGCTTGGAATGGCACACTCTGTCAGTGTTTGCAAAGTCCGTGTTTTATTTTCAGTCAATGAAGACATCTCTGAGTCTTTGGCTTCCATCCGGTATGCACTTTGTTTACATTTGGTATCTTCATAGCTATAAAGCTCTCCAAAGTCAGCAAGACAAACTTCACTAGTCATTATGTAATCTTCAAAATGTTTGAATTTCTCAGATCAGTTCTATCTCTTAAATGCCTAGGCTGTACGTATATTGGTATTCTCACTTTTTTTTCAACTGGGTCTTTTCAGATTCATCATCAGACTTATTTCCTTCTCTAAAATATTCCTTTAATTTATAATCTTCTGACTTTCCCTGATCCTTTGATTCATTAATAATCCTCTTTTGATCTTGAACATAATATTGTATTTTTCAATCACAGCTTATGATTTTCTCATTAAATGTGGCATCACGTGTGCAAATTATAGATTTCGTTTCTCGAATCCGAAGTCGATATCTTTCATCTCCCTCATACCCGATTAAATAAGCCTTTGCAGCTCTATTGTCCATTTTCCTTCTTCTTCGTCCAGGAATATCGGCAAAACATGCAGATCCAATTTAAAAAAGGTTGATCTGTGGTTCTTTACCTACCCATATTTTATACGAACTGATATCTTTAATATGAGATTTTCCTGATCTATTGAGTATATGCACTGAAGTATTAACAAGTTCAGCCGTCAATACTGGCAGGGGCGGATACAGACTAATGTTTTAGGGGGGGTCATGACAAAGAAATGGCATGGAACATTCCAGAAAAACACACCAAACTCGAAAAAAAGTTTGAAAATTGTAAGTTTAGGTTATATAAGTGTTAATTAAGAATAATATCTCTACAGTAACGCCCTAATTTCGTGATTATTTTAATTTTTGCGGGGCAAGGGAAAGTGATAAATTCAAAACTTTTATTATAGTTAAATATGCCAAAAATGGACACACTGGGTTTTGCTCAATCGTTTGTACAAATAAACTAATATTTATTACTAATTAAAAATCGTTCAAATTTGTTTTAGCAACTCTCAAACGCTTTATCGCGACTAAGTGTATGGGATTTTTAGGGGGGTCATGACCCCCATGACCTCCCCTTGTATCCGCGCATGAGTGCTGGAGGAAAAACAAGTTCAACTTTTAAACTTTTTAGAGTTCTTGCCATTTTCAGTTTTGTACGATTCTCTCGTTTGCTACCTCCATTTTACATTGGGGTGTACGGTGCTGTCAATCATTGTATTACACCATTCTTCTGTAAATGAATTCTTACTTTCGTGTTGTCAAATGCACAACCATTCTCACTAAAAAGTTATTTGATATTGAACATAAAAGTCCCAAGTTCTTTGCGTGAACCAAAAAATCCTTAAGAGCATCAAAAACATATTTCTGTCGGATGAAGGAAACCATGTGACTTATTGAAATGATATGTTTGAAAGCAACGAAGTCCTGAAAGTTCCTAAAAGATATGTCAAATGACCCACACACATCTGTAGAAACAAATTCGCCAGGATCAAAGCAATTATTTCTTGAATTAAAACTTGTTCTATGTGCTTTAGCAAAAAATGCGAGCTTCACACAACTGATCTTTAATGCTAATATTTGATTTAATAATGACTTAATATATCGTTTGTCCTGGTGACCAAAACGTTCATGGTGTAATTGAAAGAGGATAATCTGATACGACAACGCTTTCTTCTACAGGTTCTTTTGGAGAGAAAACATTCATAGCTGCTCTATAAAGTCATCTTCCGTCACTGCGTGCATTATGGAGAACACGAACATCTATTTTCAACCAACATTCTCTTGCAGTTCGTTCGAAACGACTATTTGAGTGTTTGCCATGAGTGATGGCTAGTACAGAAAATAAATTCTTGATGGTTTCTGGAACAAACAACACGTCTGTTAAATCCTTGTATTGCATTTCATCCTCTACAAATGTTACAATTTTAAGCGTTCCTTTTCCAAAAACTGAAACAACTTTCCTATTAGCCGTTTTATGGGAATTCAAAATTTTCCAAAACGACGAAGTTCTTTTTATCCTTCGTTAATTGTTGTGAATCTCCATTTTCAATACACCAGTCATGTGGATTAATTTCGACTGAAACCACCTCCCCATCAACAGATAAGAGACCCATGACAGTTGCTGTATAAGAAGTGTCCTTATTTGAAGATTTTCTTGAGTCAGAAACAGATATTGGAGGTCTACCGTCAGCAATCCATTTGGGTAGGATTTAATCCATTAGCATATAACATGGCAATAATTGCAATTTTCATTCTTTTTCATCTGTTTAAAGAAATTCTGTTTGCTCTTTCTTCCTCTCGCCATAAACGCTTAAATAACTTAAATTTCTCTCGCTCATGACTTAAAATTTCTCTCGCGAGAGCAAAACTGTAGTGAGGTCATCAACCGTTCGTTTTTTTCACTTAAGAGCAACCAACTTGACTTGAATGAACGGTATTCACTGGGTAGAGTGTCTAAAATTTTACAGTTCAACAGCACATTAGGTAACTTCATTCGTCTTTTGAATACCTAAATTTAACTCCTTCCATAGATTCTTCAATTTGGAAAGATGAGCTGCCATGTTATTAGTCTCATCCTACTTGAATTGAAAAAATTGCATGTATATTGTAAGATTTAATTAATTCTTAATGATTGATCAATATAACATTATAAGAAGCTAAAATATTCGTTAGGAAGCGGAAAGGTACCGAGACCGTTGCCATGGGGGCAGGGTCTCGGTACCTTTCCGGTAGGAAGGGAAGACGATGAGTTTTGACCGCGACCGTTGGTGCTTCTTTGTGTGAAAGTAAAGCCATAAAAATTCAAGGAAGGGAAGAGTAGTCACGCACTACGAGTTATTTTTGACCAGAAGTAAGACGCAAAAAAATTGTTAACGTAAGGAATGGCGTCGTTAAATTCAAACTAGGAAGCAACGGGAAATAATGAATTATATTTTGAAAGAGGCATGGTCGACGTTGGAAATAATTTTGTAAAGGGCTGCGGCCAGTACGACACACGGCGTGCGTGCAGAGAAAGGCAGAAGCGCTTTACAAATTTAAAAGGATCACAAAAGATAGCAAATGGAAAGCGAGGGTATGAGGCGGCTCGACCCTCGGCTTCTAACAAACTGTCAATAGGGTGACGTACACCACAAGAGACCGTTGGGCGTGCGCCGCAGAACGGTTGGCGCGGAGGCGTGGAACATGTGGGTGTGACAGCTGAGAGTTAGACAGTTTCCAAATTTAGTTTCTTTTATTCTTAAGAAGACGTTAGATTAAAATTACAGAGAGGGCGTTTGGAAGGGACGATGTCGTTGAAGTAAGGAAACTTCCCAGGAAGGAACGTTCTGAGTGGCTCGGAACCTGCACTCGTTGATCTAAATTCAACCTATTACGAGAACTCCGCGTGGAGTGCAAAAATTTAGTCATTGGCGAAACATGGTCACATGATTTTCAAAAACGTAATCACGTGAGCTTCTGAAGGACAGAGTGGGGAACGAGGTTATAAAACACAAAGCAGAGACTTTCCAACATGCGTTCTAAGATTCATTCTAGATCATATTTTCGGAGAGCAGATTCATTCTAGATTCATTTCGGAGAGCAGATTTCTAATTTTGATTATTTCGACTCAGATTCCATCAGAGATTCGAGACTTCGCACTTCAAGATTTTTTCTTGACCTCTTGGTCTCGAATTTTCGGACAAGTTATGTTTAAGTGATAACTTGATCTACTTTTAAACTATGAAGAGTTTTCGTAGTTTTAACTTCGCATTTATCCGAGAACTAGTCGGATAGTCATAATTTGATTTTGCAACAAGTGGCGATTGTAAGAACTATTCAGTCGCGTTGCGATGAGTTGAGTGAACTCGCACGTAAACAGAACTGTATCATGACGGTGAATGCTACTATTCCGAGAACGAGGGTCTTTAAACTTGCGCAACAACTTCCGAGAATGGTTGGGTAGGTACGTTGAATGAACTACAGCTGGCGACGTGAACGGACGAATCGTGCGAGCGGTGCTGGTCAATGGCCTGTCAATCTTCACCCATTCCTTCGACTGATCTGATCATCAATTAAAAGGTAAACCGGACAACACTGGTTTCATCCAGTTCTAGTTAATTAAGCAGCGACAAGAAGATATAGTGCAACGAAACAAATAGTAATGGCCCACGCTCATAACTTTTGTAATTGTGTAAATAATGAGGGCTGAAAGAAGAATGAGCGTTTATGATTGCTGTCTTAATTAAATTAATGTTTTTTGTTGGTTGTAATTAACTGGTAACAAATAATGCCAGGTAGTATTTTTAAAGGAAATTTTATGGGGTTATTTCGTGTGATTTTGTTGGATGTTAACATGCTAGTTTTAAGTATAATTGTAATTATATGAATAAACAATTAAGTCCAGTTGTTTTAATATGAGTTTTGGGATAAGGAACCCTGTGTGTGCTTCCACTTAGACAAATAACTCGATCCCATTTCATGAATTAATTTGAACGAGCTAGCCAGTGCATTTTATTTTAAGGTAAGTGTTGGCGACTACCCTATTCTATTTAATAATATCCCTCCGCCAATTTTGTTACAATATTGTAATAATAATTACTCAACAAATGAAATAAACATACAGAATAAAATACATTTACTTTCATTTGACTTTAGGAAGCACAAATACATTTGATAATATTGAGCTCTAGGGTCCATTGATCTTTGAGCGACCTGGGCGGTCCCATTTCCCCAAAACAAAAATTCTCCTTTTTTAAAAAAACTTCTTACATACTACACTATTAACAATGCCCATTCTGTTAAAAGCACACAAAATATACAAATCAGCCCCATGAACCAAAACATTAGTACAGCTCAAAACCCCTCTAAAAGTACAAATGATTACAAAGGCGGCTCCACACATTCGTAGTTCTGTAAATCCCGAGCAACCGCTCGCCGAATAGCGAATAGTGTGGATGGGTCGCTTGCTATTCGTCGCATCGCGAATACCGTTGTTCGCCCTTTCCCGCAGCGTGTCGGTATTTCGAGACACATCAAAACAAAGGCGAGCATAGGCGAATATTCGCGTGTGACCTATTCGTGGTAATGTTACCATATTCGTGCTTTTACGAATACCAAGGATAACGAGTATTACGATTTCAAGTTATTTCGAGTAAATAATCGCCGAAAAAATTAATTATTTGTTATTTTCCTCCTTGTCGTACAAAGTAATGTGTTTTTAGTTGTGATAAAATAGAGAAATTGGATGTAATAAAGTAGTGATGGAGTAACTTCATTTATTATCCCCAACGTGGTCATACGCAGTTAGCAACTGCATTTTGACAATAAAGTTTATTTGATGTGTGATTAAAACCGCAAACATTTTTATTCACTTCATTTTACTTTTTTATTAAGCGTCCTAAGTTTCACAGTATTGAACGTGTATTGTATTGTTAGCATATTCTATATTTTTAGTAGTAATAGCATATATTTCCTGTACATAGTCGTATAATCCGCGCGAGGGGGAGGGTAATGAATATAAAAATACTATAACAAAAATAAATAATTCAAATATAACATTTCAATGTAATGAATGATTTTTGAATAAATAAATAATGGGATGTTGGGGGAATGATGGTGGGATGGTAGGGGAAATAAATAAAGAAATTAAGATAGTCATACTTTTAGAGTGAATAAAATAATTATAAGGATCTTAAAATAAGAGAAAACTGATTACTATAGCTAAATTCATAAGTATTAGAAACTAGATTATTAATGATTTAATTTCATTTATTGAATTAAGATTAGGTAAGACCCATTTACTTTACTCAGCAACATTCCGCGAGACACAAATACATACGCAAAAGTATGCGTGATTACTTCAGATTCACTCTCCATAACCTCTAACCGCTAACACGAATATGCGTTTTATAAAAATAGGCTTCCGTGACCAGTGTGAGTATGAACTTGTTTGTCCGGGACAGTTTTATCTACTAAGACGCGGTTTGTCCCGGAGAAACAAGTTCATACGAATATTCGTTGTTCCCAGAGGGATTAGGTGTTCTGCAAATTGCTTATATCTGGAGCAGTGCGTTAGCAAATTGGCGAATACTCCGCAAATACACCGAGCAAATCGCTAGTGCTCGGGTTTCGCCGAATGACGTATGTGTGGAGCCTCCTTTATTTTGTTTTCTGAACATGCGGAAATACAACCTATGAAGTTTGCCCAGTTGCACAAAATTTAATATTTTCCCCAAAATTACACACATGACATAAAGCACGAGGTAACAGAAACAAAAAGAAATCAAAAATGACCTGTGGATTCGCATGATTAAAATGGTTTTTACTAGTAAACGGTCGCAAGAATGTCCTTTTTCTATGAATCATTAACTGTTTTTTGTTCTTAACGGGCGACCACTTCGTTTTTAGCCCATTGATCATTTTCTTGCCCCTTTACGCTAAATATTGCGTCTTTCCGGTTTCAAACACAAACTGATATACCAATCTACTAAAGAAATAAAATGATCTAAACATAACCTATTAATATAATATGCACTACTCAACACATAAGATTTCTGGAATCCATGTTATGTGAATACGTATGACAATAACGATATAACCTACAAAATCACAGCTAGAATGTAAGCAAACATGGCGGAGCACGTACTGGCCATGAGTTCTGCGTTTACGACTTGTATGCGCATACATCTGTGTACTGAATGAAACTCATACAAAATGTGTCAATGATTTGTCTGAGGTGCTGTCGCGCGACATGTCAAAGAGTAAGTTTTGCGCTAGCTCATACAAATTGACATGTCGGACAAGTCATTCATGTATACAAGTGTAAACGTACAAAACCCTCGAACTGATATAACAATGTAGTAATATGGCGAACACATTAGGCTCTGCATGTTGAGAATTGTGATGAGAAATACGTGTTGTTTAAGGTTTTATGGACGTTGTTGGTGTTATTTTCTTAAATTTCGTAATTACCGGATAAATTCCTGATGACAATATGGTTTTTACTTTCTCATATACTTTCTAAATATAGAAAGTATTGTAACCGTGAAAAAATTCGAAAACGAAATTTTTGCGGAAATATTCGTTTTGGTGACACCTGATTACGAAAAAGTGTTTTTTTGGCTGGATGTCCGTCCGGTCCGTCCGTCTGTGCGCAGCACTCCTGACCTAATGGTATTTTTTTTCATTTTTCGTATTTGGGGTAGAATTTACTTCTAACATATGCACGTGCTTTCAATTTTCTTTTTACTTGAACACACAGAGCATTTCACATGAAAGTCAAAGTACATTTTTAAATATTTTTCAAAAACTGGTCCAACGATTTTGCTTAAATTTTCTGTACGTAAAGAAGAATTAGTATGCATTACATATGCACTAGTGATATTTCGCTTGAAAGTTTGGAATAGAGGTAGTAAAATAATTTACATATTCTACATTTACGCAATTGTTTACTGTTTCAAGAAGCTTGAACAATATTTAGCGGTGTGAATGGACCAAGCAGACGTAGAATACACTTTTCGTTAACTGAAAAGTAAGATATGATAATGATAAAATACATATGAGGACAGAAAACGCACTGCAAATTCGAAAATATGAAAATTTCTGTCTACAACGATATTGCATTTACACAACATTTTCACGATATTTATAAGACTGATATGTCGCTATTTGTTTTGAAATATTATTCTGAATGTTTATTTTACACTCAAATTTGAAATATAAGACAGTAATAAGTTCATCTAGCGACTTTGAGCATGAACAGAGCACTGGAAGACGACCAAAATGTAGAGGACCACGCCAGAAATGACCCTTTCACTATATATTTTTTTCACTCTATGCTGCAGACGGAGAAGCGTATATCAGAAAGTATGTGCAATGGTTTTGCACCATTAGTTAAGTGCTGTGTAGCTGGGTGTGATGGAAATTACAAACATGGACCTCGGGTACTCGTTTTTCCCTTTTCGAAATATCGTGCATTAAGAAAGAAATGGATGGCAGCAACGAGATGCAAGGATTTCGCCCCAAGCAAATATTCCAAGGTTCACAGCTTATTCAAACCATTTGTATAAATTTCATGAATAAATAAAATATAGAACGACTTTCTTTTTCAACAGACGAATTTTAATCACAACACTTTAAGACTGCTCCATTATATTGCTTATTTACTCGTAGAAAAGGAAAGGAGTATGTATGTAGAAGAAACTGGCAAAAGAATTTCAGCTCCTCTGAAGATCCCACGTCTACGAGGTGGTGCAATTCCCACGCAAATTCTTGGTGTTGTACATCTTACTTGCTAATGTCTTTGTGCGAGATAGTGCCAAGTAAGACGAATTATTTGCGAAAATCGACAGTTACAGAAGGCAATTTCAAAAAGTTTAATTACCAAGAAAAAGGAAGATTTGTAATCTGAATTCGAGTCATTGGAAGAATTAAGTGTGTGTCTAATAAATAACAAGTTTTGTGACACAGTTACCATTGTTTCAAAGACTGACATGATTGTGGTGCGTACGTTTAAAGTTTGACCTTCTCCAATAATTAAATACTGTTTTATTAATAAGTTTTGTGTGTATGAAAATACACTGTTATTAGAATTTTACCTATCGAGAGAAGTAAATAAGTTGAGTGGTGAACAATTACCATGAAGGGTGAATCGAATCCATGAAATGTTTAATATTAAAAATAAATAAGGTTTTGAAAATATATTGTTTTTAACAAAATGTTTTTAGTAATGAAATGTTCGTGAAATGATCCTTGAAAATATTAGATATTCATTTTAAGGATCCAAACTTTTATTTTATTTTATCCAACTTTTCGATTTTGTATGTTATTTATACAGTGATATTAAAAGGAATAAAAAAATGGAAGCACAAATATTTACAATAAAGCCATAAATGTTATTCTTTATATTTTAATGCCGTTTATTTCAATTTGCTATGAAAAAGCTGATATTAACTTAACAATGAGTGAACTTCGTTCTAAGGCCTACCAGCGAGGACATTTAAAACTAGCACTAAGGGCGAAATTCATAGTCGCATAATAGTTTGCCATATAAGAGATGATTCGTGAAGAGATGATTATTCGTCAAGAGACGATTATGTCTCTCCCGTATTCATAGTTGACAAATAATCATGTCTTTCTAGATGATTATGTAAAGAGTTGATTATTCAACCGGTTCACTGATTCGTTCAGGTACATCTTCGTATCGTTTTGCCTACTCTTTGACCAACAAACGGGCAATGTTATTGTAAACAAACCGAATTTTCAAGTTACGCCGTTGAATGTGAGGCAGATTTTAGTGATTGTGATAACTAATATTGAGAATCGTTTTATCTTCTCAAATTTGGATGTGAAAGACTTGTACTATTGAGATTCGCAAATGTCTGGAGTGGTGAAAATATGTGGAAACCTATGATTTTTAAAGCATAAATTGCCTACATCAGTAGGAAAATTACTGGACGAAACAGAAAAACAAATTGCAAGAAATAATGAAAAAGGTTGGTTACCATTTTCCTTAACTAATATTTTTATAGCTAATACTATTTCTGATGGTTTGGTTTGTTATTTCTGAATTGTTTGAGCAAGACAATGCAAGGAATGCACTGTTTTTTGCCTGTTTATTCAGAAAACATCCTGCAATGTAAGGAAAGCAGAATAATTCAATGGAAATCAGTTATTCCATTTCCAAAAACATGAAGATAGTGGGACGAGTTTGGAGTTGGCTTATAAAATTGATAGCAGTGTGCTGTAATAATGCAATACTGGCACACATTACATATGTAAGCTATTAGGATAGATTTCTATTGGCATATGTTTGGTAAGTACTTGTGATATTTTCTTTTCTGTATGTTATATGAAAGTATTCATGAATTAGTATATTATATATGAATACATCTAATGATGCACTTCTCTTTTTCAGAAATTTTTTATCTTTGTGTTAGTGAATTGGTTGTTTCCATAATTAAGGACTATCTGTGTGTTTAACCAAAAATCAAGAGCCAAGGATATAGAGAAGAATAAAATTCACATCCCAATGAAACCAAAGCTGAATGGCAATAACTAGTTCTAAAATTAATGCATATGTGCAACTGATTGAATGTGAAAAGTTTTTGTAGGTGATAAAATGTGAACAGTGTTAGTGAGAAATGTATTGTAATTGACAGACCTGTATGAGTTTCTTACTTTTGAGCTGATGTTTAAAAAAAACTACAATGAAAGTGTGAGATCTGTAATGAAAAATTATATTACTTATTATTTGATGAGAATTATAAAGTTTACTTGTACACAAAAGTTATTCATTTATTTTCCTTCTGTGACAATGTATCATGTTCATTTTCTGTCATTTCTACTGCTAAGTATTTATCTTGTATTTTAGTTCTAGTCTCGCGTGAGGTGTATAAATGAGGTGTTTGGGATTTCGTTTCATATTCAATGAGATTATATCTTCGATTAGGGAATTAAATGTTCTAACTAATAATAAAAAATAAGTGACCATCATCAGCACAGCAGCTGAGATTAGGATAATACTTAAGTGCCCTCCTGGTTCAACCACCCTTTGCCCGAAAGTGTCAAGTACAGGAATCTTCCAAAATAAAAATATGTATCAGTAGATAGAAGCTACTATTGCATTTTGCTTCCATAATGTTAAAGAACTTATTGACTTTAGTGAAAGAAGTTATCACTTCCATCAGTATTGGTCATCCTATTAAATATTTTTATACGCAATGTTCACAAGTTAATTAGTCACAGAATATGAACTCATTACTTTTTAAATTTTTCTTTGTAACACTTTGTATAGTTTCTTCAATACTAATGGATTAAAATACTAATATTAAAAATAAAATAAATGCTTATTATTGTTCATCATTCTATGTAATAGATTTCTTGTATGTTATGAATCTTAACGTGGTTGTGAACTATATTGTTGTAACCATGTCATGGACAGGCTTTGACTCTGGTATTTGTTTGGGCATTTTCGGTAGAATTTTATGTACAATTGAATTTATAAGATAGTAAATTAGCTCTATGTCCTGCATATAGGCACACAGTTGTACACAGTTTTTAACTTCAATTTGCACAGGAGAAAAAGATATGGGTAAGGAAGAAATATACTTTTCAGTAATTTAAGTATGATTTGCTACAGAATCAGGATATTAAATGAAAAAGAATAAAGTTAAGTAATTAGCAGGGTTATGGATGTTAAGTACACACCTTTCCTTCAGATTTAATTAAAGTACTTTAGAAAAATACCAGTGTGAAATAATGTCTTTAGATGAGAAAGGAGTCATTTTGTAAACATCTTTTCCTCTTTATGGGACCTTTAACCCTTTTCCCCCCAACAGTGCCCATAATCCACTTTTTCCCCTTTCACTAAAGCTTTTCAGTAATCTAATAAATCAACATAATTCAAGTAACTTTCATTTAATGTCTCCCCAGCGTACAGCGTACAGCGTACAACTTGGGAATAGTAAACCTACAGTTACGTATTGTCAGGAAACGTGGGACTGAAAACACTTATTTCTGTGGATATCGAAAGAATCTTAAGCATCTATAAAGACGTTCTCTCTCCTTAGAAACACATTTTAAAAACTAAGCTTGCAGAGCTGCTTAATGTCTTGAAGAACAAGAACTTCCTATTCCCCCCCCCCATTTTCTGATGTACTTGTTCACAACTCAATAAACTAAAATAGTAGAAAGTTTATTTCTTGAATGAGTTGAGTAAAATAACACCTTTTTGACCCTTATTTTAGCGTGTATTCCCTTCCTTTTTCATATGAAATTTGCACCTAAAAATCCTAACCCTGGTAAACAGTATAGAAATGCATATGTGATAGAAATCATTCCAAGAGAAGTGGACAAAGTAAGGAATTGACAAGCACTGAAGGAGATAGCAAAGTTATAGGAAGCACGTTGGAAGAAGAGTATGCTAAAACTTATCAAGGAAAGGAAGGTGTCAGAAAAGAGGGTGTAAAACAGTATAGTTTTATATGATTCAAAACTATTGACACTACCTCTTTTATGACTGACTGGAATATTATTGTCGAAAATAAAAATTTATATCCTCAACAAGGACTAAACAGCAGATATCCTGCACACACTATTTTTAAAAAAATACTCGCATAACCTCACATACTTATTTTATACATAGTTTTTCTGCATTTGGAATCATTCAAGGGTTAAAAACATGACATAACCTCCAAATGCGATCTACAAGGGTAAAAGCAATATGTCCGACAGTTGAAACAGCTAATCAATTGAGGTTCGGACCGTAGTTGACGAATTAGTGTTTATTTGGGGATATAATAAACGGTTTAGTGGCCACGAATACCGTACACAAATAATCATTGCTTACTTGACGCTAAATGAACGAATCAGTGACGTCTATGAGTACGGCAACCAACGATCAGTGATTGCCATATGAGAGATTGAACTAAAGCTCATTCTATGCTTGTTTAGGGCGACTATGAATACGAAACCGTTCATCAATTGGAGATATAACCAGTGATTCAAATAAACACGTGATTATATGCGACTATGAATACCGCCCTAAGACTTTGTGATGAAGGTGATGTTGGGAGAAGATTCACGTTGTTACTCTGTGTTGGCCAGTCACAAGTCACTGCACTTTCCGGCAACGCCGCATAACCAGAGCATTCTTTCTCCCTTCAGGAGCAGCCAAATTTCAGGGTTTTGAACAGTTGAGGCTCGTTTCTAAAACGAGCTTCCCCCTCTAGTCTTGGAAGTGCTTAGATGTGCAGATGATCAGTGAACAATAATTATAATGGATCTTTTTATGTTCCGTCACAGTGATAGCAGTGATAGTGAAGTATCTCGAATATGTCTCTAAAAGATCGTTTTCAATGCAGCTGTAAATAACAGTGATAGATTACGCGTCGTATGCGTTGGACACTTGATGCCCCTCTAGTTGTTTATGTACAATATGCATCGCATAACACTAGACTTAGGTGTTGTGACAGTACGAGTTTATCCATTATGATGTTGAGGATACTGAATGGGAATGTAACAATTGTTTTGAGACTTACGGGTCACGTATGTAAGGTGAATCTAATTGCTTTCAAAACCTTATGCCCCACCCCACATGCTTCTTGATATACTAGTTCGCCGAGTCTTGACAGTAATGAGCGTTCCTTCTTTTTTCGATTTAGTGGATTTTTTAAATTACATTTCACTAAATATTGATTATTAGGTAGTGATTTTGTTTTGTAATTTAATCGAATGTCATGACAACTTCGTTAAAAGGAAATTTTCAAAGTGGCGACAGAATAAATTTTATGTTTTATTTATTATTTCGAAAATTATTGTTCAACTTTGTTTTAAAGGAAGCAAATACAATTGTCTAAAAAATTGTGTTCCATGTGTAAGTGTATTAAACGTTTTTGTAGTAGTTTTTTACCTGTGAGAATGGAAAGGAATTTCTAGAAAACCACTACAAGAAGTAATATATTCAGGGTTGTGATCAAAAACTAATTTGTGAAGATGGAAGAGAATCAGAAACCTTTTGTGTGTTCTGTGGAAGGATGTATGTTGGTAAGTAATTACTCATCATATTATCATTATATAATACTTTTTATTGTTTCTGAAATAGATGATCATCTGTAGTGAAATTATTGCACTTTGATGCCGTGTAGTCGTTTGGCCATCTATTGTGTTTGTATTTGGCCATTGTGACACCCACTGTGGGATGTGGCAATTGTCACAACCACTGTGGGATTTGTGGCAAGTTCCCAAGGAAAAAGTGTAATCTACTGTTTTATTGATACAAGCATTCTGTCAAGTTGCTATGGAAGATAGTTTACTTGTCCAGTAATGAAATCAGTGTACCTATGAAGTTCTGCATTTGATGTCTGATTTCTTTTAGATTGGATTAAATATTTTTATATGTTCTGGTTATGTTATTTAGTCCAACTACTTGCTATGTTTTCCATGATCCTTTAGTTTGAATTCCATAATCCATGCAAATTTTAGTTGGAATCATACATGATTTTAAATTTAATGTCACTATTACTCTAATGACATTATTTGATCTCAAGATTTGATTGGTAGATTGTGCTACAGTACCTAGAGTTAGAACTGAAAAACAAAAATGAAATGTACCTTTATATTAATTTTGTTGTGGAATTTTATCTTGTTTCTTATGTTTTCCTAAAACATTTTGAAAGTTGAGCAATATAGAGTAACTGGTATGTGTGGGTCCAGGTATTCATTATTATTTCAAAATACAGTGTTTAGTTTTGTATGTGAAAGTTAGAACTTATCTTTATTTATTTATTTATTTTATATCTTTTGTCGAGGTTCAGGCCATGAGGCTTACTCTTCCACATAACTATTGGACTCGGAGGAGAGAATTGGGAAGGAGAGATGTTGGGTAGCCTATTTTTTTTATAGATAATTTAACATGAGTGAATTAGGTATGAGAGTTCAGTGATGAGAGATATTTATATTGATAAACACACTCAGGAGTGATGGTTTGTAATTTCTGGATGATAGTGATTTGCTAAGATGACAATGACAGATTTAAAACAAAGTGGATACATGCTACTTAATTTACCATGTCCTATGTTAAAAAACTGTACTATTGAAGTAGCAGGTGCAACATCATGTTGACAGAATGATTCATTAAAGAAATATAATATATCTTGTGGATACCAAATTTATAACCAGGGCCCTCCTTTACCATGATGCAGGAGAGGTTACAGCATAGGGCACCAGCTTCCAGAGAGTGCAATAGAAATATTTTTCAGTGCTTGAATGTTTACACGGTAATCTTTTCAATAATCCGGTACGAGAACAAGGAAATTATTTAATGTAACACCGGCTCCGTCATTGAAAATACACGAATTCAACATTCATATAGATGCCTTGCCTGTTGGGCATTATTAATAAGATAAGTTGCCCAACTTTTCGGATATATTTTATTTACCGACGGTCGAGAGAAGTCTATCGCGTTGAGTTCTCGGCGTTTTAAGGTGGGTTGACACCAATTGAGTAGCGAGGCGATTTCGACAGGCGAGTCGAGCATGATCATGATACAAGGAAAACATGGTAGTCTCGACATAGGTGCAAATTTTGTCCTCTACTGCGCGTGACGTCACAGCTACACATTGTAAAGGCGGCTCCACACATTCGTCATTCTTCGAATCCCGAGCAACCGCTCGCCGAAAAGCGGTTAGTGTGGATGGGTTGCTTTCTATTCGTCGCATCGCGAATACCGGTGCTTGCCCTTTCCCGTAGCGTGTCGGTATATCGAGACACATCAAAACAAAGCCGAGCCTAGGCGAATATTCGCGTGTGACCTGTTCGTGGTAATGTCAACGTATTCGTGCTTTTACGAATACCAAGGATAACGAGTATTCGAGTATTACGATTTCAAGTTATTTCGAGTAAGTAATTGCCGAAAAAAACTAATTATTTGTTATTTTTCTCCTTGTCGTACAAAGTAATGTGTTTTTAGTTGTGATAAAAAAGAGAAATTGGATGTAATAAAGTAGTGATGGAGTAACTTCATTTATTATCCCCAACGTGGTCATACGCAGTTAGCAACTGCATTTTGACAATAAAGTTTATTTGATGTGTGATTAAAATCGCAAACATTTTTATTCACTTTATTTTACTTTTTTATTAAGCGTCCTAAGTTTCACAGTATTGAACGTGTATTGTATTGTTTGCATATTCTATTTTTTTAATAGTAATATATATTTCCTGTACATAGTCGTATAATCCGCGCGAGAGGGAGACCAGTGAAAATAAAAAATATTGTAATAAAAATAAATAATACACATTTCAATGTAATGAATGATTTTTGAATAAGTGAATTGTGGGATGCTGTGGAGACACAAATTAAGATAGTCATACAGTATTGATTCTTTTAGAGTGAATAAAATAATAAGTATCTTAAAATACGAGAAAACCGATTATTATAGCTAAATCCGTAAGTAATAGAAACTACATTATTAATGAATTTATAATCTTAATTTTATTTATTGAATTAACATTAGATAAGTCCCATTTACTTTACTTAACAACATTCCACAAGACACAAATACATACGCGAAGTACGGGTGATTACTTCAGATTCACTCTCCATAACGTCTAACCACTAACATGAATATTCGTCGTTCCCAGAGCGATTAGGTTCTCGTCAAATTGCTTGTCTGGATCAGTGCGCTCGCCAATAGGGGAATACTTAAGATTGAGAAGTGAGCTGAACGCCCAATTTAATCATCGACTTCGCTGTGTGATTTTGTTGCCGTAATACCAGGAACTGCTGTGACGTCGGTAAAGTTAGCACCTCCATTTTATCTCCTCCCCACATTTTTGTTTCATATAATTTTAGACTAATTTTGGACCATCATAAAAAAAGTTGTAGCCGCACCCTAGCCTCGTAAACAAATAATCAAAAGTGGAGGTGCTGACTTTTGCTCGAGCGAGCACCCCCACCTCACTAAAACCTCAAACAAATCAATTTTTACCCAAAAATCCTTTATTTACACCATCCAGAAACAATTCTGTTTAAACATAACATGAAATATAAGTGGTAGAAAGAATCAACCTTAAAAATAGCCTTAGTATAAATGTAATTTTGGACTGCTTTGAGACTGAACGCTGATGTAGTTTTTAACAACAAATTCCACCATTTACGCCCTCAAACAAAAATATTATAAACATTATAAAAGCAAAAAAATCAACTTCATGAAACCGCCGAAAGGTGCATGCAATAATTTTGGACTACTATTAGACTATACGTTGATATAATTATCAACCAAAATTCCATCTTTTATACCCTCCAGAAGCAAAATTGTTATTAACAATTAGAGGACAAAAATATAACCTAATGAAACCGCCGAAAAACACTCGAAATAATTTCGGACTACAATACGACTACACGTTGATGTAATTATCAAATAGAACATCCATCTTTTATACCGTCCAGAAGCAAAATTGTTTTTCACAATTAGAGGGCAAAAAATTATTTTAAATAATTTTGGACTAATTATAGACTACACGATGACATAAGTTTTAGCAAAAATTTCCTTTTTATACACCCTCCCAAAGCAAAAATGTATAAAGAATACATTTAATATAAGAGAAAAAAAAATCAACCATAAGAAATCTCCTGAGAATGAATGTGGAAATTTTGGACTCCTATTAATCTAAATGCTGACGTAATTTTTAACAAAAAAATTTCGTCATTTACACCCTCTAGGAACAAAAATATAAACAATATAAGAAAATCAACTTCATGAAACCGCCGAAAGGTGAATTAAATAATTTTGGACTACTGTTAGACCTCGCTATTATAGACATGATCTCGCCCGGACGCTCACTGGACGCCCTTGAAACTAGGAGAAATCCAGGAAACTCCTGACTGATGGCAACCCTATTCGCAAGTAGTATCAACGGTGCTACTATTTCTATCGCGTCGAGATGTGGGTCAACTGGAACTGCCTCTGCAGCTGTTTCGAACTGAACGGTAACTGTTTCGTTCAAACTGTGGAGTGTTGTAATAAACCAGTTACCGCTCCAACATCAAACTAGTTCCACTTGGAACCGTCTCGCTGTCGCTTCGTTGCAATGGTTAGTTAGTTTAGCAATGCTAAACAAGAAGTTAGTTACCAGCTACTTTCGCTATTAGTCAGGCAGCACTTCCACCATTCCATGAAAAACTAGTAATTTAAAACCATTGCACATACTTTCTCATATAAGTGTCTCCGGCTGCAGCATAGTGAGAAAAAATTCTGTAGTGAAAGGGTCATTTCTGGCGTGGTCCTCTATATTTTGGACGTCTTCCTGTGCTCTATTCATGTTCCAAGTCGCTAGATGAACTTATTACTCTCTTTTTTGAAATTTGAAAGTAAAATAAAAATTCAGAATATTATTTCAAAACACATAGCGACATAGTCTTATAAATATCGTAAAAGTGTTAGGTATATCTAATTTCGTTGTAGACTGAAATTGATGCATTTTCGTAGCTGCAGTGCGTTTTCTGTCCTCTGTATTTTATCATTATCATATCTTTATTTTCAGTTTACGAAAAGTGTATTCTACGCCTGCTTGGTCCATTTACACTGCTAAATATTATTCAAGCTTCTTGAAACAGTAAACTAATGTGTAAATGTAGCAGAGAGAAATTATTTTCCTCAGTCTGTACCAAACTTTCAAGCGAAATATCACTAATGCGGATGTAATGCATACTAATTGTACTTTACGTACAGAAATTTTCTGCAAAATCGTTGAAGCCGTTTTTGAGAAACATTGAAAAGAGTACTTTGACCTTCATGCGAAGTACCCTTTGTTTTAAAGTAAAAAAATTAACACGTTTATTGACAACAGGTAAATTCTACCGTAAATAAGAAATGCGAATTAAATTGGTTCATGTGTTTATTCTGAATTGCTGCGTGCAGACAGATACACACCAATAATATCAAACTTCTAACATTTTTAGAGGTTATTGTGGGAATGTGTGAAAGAATAAAGTTGAAGACATATTATAAAATTCACGTTGTCTCAGCTAGTCTGTATATAAAGAACAATGTCTCGGGCGGTGTTTGTGTCTTTTATACAAATGTGCAGCTTCAATCCGAGTACGATGAAAATTTGCGCACTTAAACTTCAAAACTGGAAGAGCACCGTCTACTTGAGATTTCGAAAACCCACTCCCGTTCCCCATTTTCATTACTTTTTATTTTCACATTTTTCGGCTTATCTCACGAACTGATTGAGACATCAACTTCATTTTCGTACTTCAACATAGCTAATTTTAGTATTCAGAAACGGGATTTTGAATTTTTCGATATTATACTCCATATTGGGAGTAGAGGGTAGAATCGTTTTCATGGTGGTGTCTTTTTATAATAATTCATTGTTGCGTTTCACTCACTAGCAAGTTTTATTCATTATTGCGTAGAGGATCGATCAGTTTGAAAATCTTTGTTTTTCGTATACTTATTGAAACAAGCATTTATTCCCTAGCGTTCGTGTGGAAACAAAAGAGTTCAGGAGTCTTAACTTCTACAACTCGCTGTGAATTTTGACCTGTTCAATAACGTTTTGTCAAGCGCTCCATCACCAACACTTTAACCCCAATTTTGGATTTGCAATTTTCTGATATCTTCAACTATATTATCCTCCCATTTTAGTTCTAACCTTCCTCTCTCCTCTTGTTGCTATGAGTTTCCACTTTTTTATGTCTTTTTGGTAATTCTTTTATCAGACATGCTTTCTGTATGCCCAAGCCAGGTCAGCCTTCTTGATTTAAGATCTCTCACTATATTTCTCTTCTTAATATGGGGTTTCATTTCATTATTGGTTAACCTTCTGTAGACATTATTTATCTTAACAGGACCTAGAATTCTCCGTAAAATCCTTTGTTCTGTCCGTAAGAGTTTCTACACGATTTGTTTTTTTCCATCATCCACGTTTCACAACCATACATAATTACCGGTTTTATCAGAGTATTGTATAATTTTATTTTGGTGTTTTTGGATAACAGTTTGTTATATAATAATGCTTTATACATATAATAAGACCTGTTTCCTTCTCTTCTTCTTTCTTTTATTTCTTCCTCTACTGAATTGTTTGTTTACTATTGTCCCTAGATATTTGAAGGAATGTACATTCTCCATTTCATCATTGCCTATTCTGATTGTCCGACAGAATGTTGTTTTTCTGGTGCACTTCATATACTTCGTTTTATCTGTATTTACTATAACTCCAACTTCCCCTGTGTCTATTTTTAGTTTCAAATAACTGTCAGTCAAGGCACCTTGTGTTCTAGCTAGTATAATACATCATCCGCATACGCACATATCTCAGTCTATTTGAGATGTCTCCTCTTATGTCTAACTTCTTAATAGTCCTGTCTAAAACCAAAGTTAAAAGTAGTACAGAAAGCGGATCACCTTGTCCAACACCCTTACTGATTTTAAAATGTTCAGAAAGTTGATTAATTTTAACTTGTGCCGTGGTGTTAAGCAGAGTGAGTTGGGTAACTCTTATTAGTTAAGGTGGAATTTTATATTCTAGCAGTATTTCGATTATTGCAGATCTTTTAATAGTGTCGAATGATAAAGTCGATCAATAAGCAATGTGTGTCCATATCGAATTCATGAGCTTTTTCAAGGATTTGTTTGATAATATGTATATTATCAGTTGTTGACCGATCAGGACGAAAGCCCATTTGAAATTCCCGTAATTCCGACTCTACTACTGGGGTAAGTTTGTTATAAAGCAATATGGAAAAGAGTTTGCCTTGCGGGTAGGGAACAACCCAAAGGTTAAGGGAGGAAAAATCCTGACAAAACCAGGGGTAGGAAGGACTCTGTAGCTGTGACAAGCAATCTTCCTTGTGGAGAAAACCTTACACAAATCTTAGGTCCTTCAGGGCAACAGGGGTTCAGTGTAGGCCAGCACCCTATTCTGGTAAAAAAATTAAAACAGTTTCTATTGTTCAGAATAATAAAGCCGGACCTATCACTTTACGACGACGTAGGCGTCTTAATTATGTTTTATCTATTAAGCTTTCACTGTACATTGTATTTTTTTTCTTCCTGGATTTTAAAATAATTCGTAATTACGTACATACATGCATACAATCCCTGAGAATTTCTATAGTTTTTCTTCGTGGTATTTTGTTTTGGAAATTAACAAAAGTGAAAATTTATTATTACGAACGTGGAAAAATATGATAATTTACTTATCAGTTGAGATTATAAGAACCCCGATGTAACACCACACCACAAACCCAGATGCAGTGTCGGTTCTTTTGGGAAGGAGCCGGATCCACATATATACCACAACCCTTATGGTAGATAGCTCGCTGCCACCAGCTCGGTTTCCCGGGCAATTAAACACTCGTGTAATAACAATAAATTAATCATTTAATACTGTTTAAGTAGAAATCTGCGTATTTACAAATTTGAACAAATTCTCAAAATCATAAATACAAGTATAAATTTGTCATTACACAGTTAATGCTATCTGAAAGCATCAATTACACACATATATGAATACCGTTGTTAACAAATAATTCGGAAATCCACCTAGAATTTCCGAATCTCCAAAATTACAAGTTGCTTTCCCGAATAACTAACTGTTCCAAGTTACGTCACTCGCACCTAACAACAATGAAATTACATTACCGTAGTAATTCTTAAGCGGTCTGTCGACCAATACTAGCCAGGTCACATCTCAGTACCTACGGGCTCAGTTCACACAGCCGAGTCCTCGAGGATCTTCAATCCTCCCAATATATACGGAGCGGAGATCACGTGAGCACTCGTTCGTTGCCACAATGAGCACTCCAAATCATCTTGGTCACCCCTCAGCTTCTGAGAACACTGTGTCTTCACCGATGTGACGAGCAGCCGACGACATCAGACAGGTGCCCGGAGGCGTCCTTCCCGAGACGGCTATTTTTTTCCGTATCCGGTGAAAGTACTTCTCACTGGCCACACGCTTCTGCAACATTATTCTGAGAATCCCGACATTCCGTAAAGGGCTTCGTCTGGGTCAAATCCTCTTCCATAGAAATATTGTAAGACACACAGAGAGGCACGCGCGGATCACTCATTTCGGCCGGCATTCTTCGAGCGCATTGCTACCCTCCTTCCCGGAAAAGCAGGGGAATGGTCCACACAATGAATGGAAAGGTTTAGTGGTGGTCACCTTCCCTAATAAGCGGTATCCGGCTAATCTTCTCAATGACGCTCCCACTTCAGCGAAAGGCGTAAAAATAACATTTCACAAACGGGTAGAATGTCTTGGTTGTGATGTTTCACCCGAGTAACACCGGGCAAAATAAGCTGAAAAATTCCAGACCTGTTGACAGATGTTTTAATAGCAGAATGTCCAGCAATGATAAAAGTTTTTTTGTTTCAAATCACGAGCAACGCCGGGTAGTTCTGCTTGCGATCTGTATTGTCGAAAATGGGGACGAACAGGACATTTCCTGCATTCTTGCTTCGTAAGTGGGCAACTGTTAAAGGGGCAGATTTCGGTGCGTTTCTGATCTTGTGTAACATAAACATAAATATTTATGTATTTCAAACGAAAATATCGTTTAAGGGGTTAGTATTAGTAAAATATAGTTTTTTTGTAAATTCTCAAGTATTGATAACGTGTTGGTTTTTCGAAAATTTAATAATTCTCCAGAAAATGCAGGAAAAATGAACATCCGCTCCGTTCACCCCTATAAAAAGAAACGCAAGTATGATTTCCATCAGGACTTACGATGTTTTGTTAACACCAAAATAAGTCGATAAGGAAAAGTTCAGCTAGTTGGAGTTTTTTTCTTAATATTGACCTTGTTTTAGACTAATTTAACTGGACATATCAGTTCTTGAATGTTTTTGAACCCCTAAAAGTATATAAACTGCATCATTTTGCTGCGATACAGAATCGGCGGACATGACATTTTTTTTGTTATTAGCCGAGGCAGTGATTTTTCTTATCAATCACATTTTACAGTATTTTGTACTGCCTGCTCTAATTTAAGCATAGTTGTATATTGTATCATTGACCTTTGAATCTTTTGATATTTTAGCGCTTCACCCTTGAAGATCACCTGACAGCCCACAAGAGAAAGCATGATATGGTCTTGAATTTAGAAAATGGCCAGAAAACGAACATCTTCATGGGTAAGTTTTTGTTAGAATTTAGAATTAAAGTATTTGAGAAATGAGAATCATTCTGTTCTATTCTTGTCAGAAACATTTTACCTTCTCCAAAAACGGTTAATATTCAGCGTATTTAGAATGTTATTTTAATCAATGTAGATTGTCGAAAATTTTACTTATTGTGAATTCACTATCATTTGTGTGAAATGGTAGTATGTAGTTAGGGTAAGAATTTCCCCAACGCGAAGTGGAATAGCTAATATTTCAGTATACACACTAGGAAAAAATCTTGTGTTGTTATTAGTCATCCCCAATCTTACCATTCTAACCTTTCTTCCTTTTCTGAAATTACTTAGTGCTTTTATTCTTATACGTTTTCTTTAGTCTATGCGGTAAATTCTGTGAAAATTAGTTGTACAGAGGCTAAATCAAATGTAGGACTTCATATTGGTGGATTATTTCTATTAATCCCCGCTCGGCTGAACGAAGGAAGATTTTCTGCTGGGGTTTGTCTCACATTTATAGAAATATCTTATTGTTACCTTTAAATTCCCCAGCAAACCACTTACTCCTCCACAATGTTGGAGAGTAGGTCTGAACATGTAGAAATGTTTTAATTTTTTTTAATTCTGAAAGTGTCCATAATATTTTGGCCACTTTAAGCGATGCAGCGCTGAAGTCTTTTATTTGGTGTACTTTATTGTACTCTAAATACAATGGAGTCATGGAGAACTCGAATATTTCTCGTTCCGTTTTTGAAATATCTCTTAAAAATAATTTGTAGATTGTTTAATGCTGTTAAGAATTAAGGCGTGGACGTGTAAAAGGGTCTTATGTCCAAGAGGTCCAAGAGGCAGATATCGGCGGCAGATTCGAGGTTTCTGTGCGATATCGGTTGGGCGCTGAAATCTGTCAGATAAGATCTGTGAAACCCAGATCTACCAGACAACTATCGTGCAACGATCTGGCTGGAAAGTAACACTCGAAGGCGGTGAGAGATGTAGATATGTGAATGCCAAGCAACTACATATTTAATTGAGTTAAATTAATCTCACCGATAAACCTCTAGGAGCTCTTTAGACTAATAAATCAAATTTATCCATATTTACAAATTATTTTTATCAGAACTTAGTGTAAAGTGTGCGTCCGCAAGAAACACAACGATAAATTCAATGTAGTTTTTTTCAATATTCTGAAAATAGTTCAATGTAGTAAATTACTATTTGGACAATTTACAATGTTTAATCTGATTTTTTATTGACATAGCGTTTCGGCCATTGATTGGGACCTTCATGTAGCGTAGCAAATAGTGTTTTTATAAGGAAACTGAAACGTTTGTCATAATTAGCACCTTTTTCTAATATTAAAGTGTTTTAACGAATCTAGTGGCAGATATATGAAAAAACGTCCCAGAGGGCAAAACCCTTGTCGAATGAGATAAAACCGTGAATCGTAGTTATTTATGAATTTGATATAGTGTAAAAGTAGGATTCATCTAATATTTTTCTGAAATTACTTATATCAGGTGACCGAGCTAAGCCTGATTTTATTCATCATAAAAATATTTTTTGTTCATTTTTAATACATGTATTTACAGACATTTTTTCATAACTTTTTGATATATTAATTTTATTTGTTAATGTAATGAATTTTATGTTAAAAAGGTAATAAACAATTATTGTTGTATATTTGTTCTTTTAGTATCAGTATACTAGAGGACTGAGCAACGCTCGTATTTTGTCAATATAAGAATATTTTGAAGTACTTTTTAATTATTGATTGGCTAGCCTGCTCCTGGCGTTAGTTGCGGTTGTGAATAAGCTCTCTCTATTTTTCAGTATAATCTTTCTAATTATTTTATTTTTTCGAGTTTTTTGTGATTAGTAGTTGTATTTAGATCCCAACTCTCATTGTAGTGTAAAATTCTTCGTTCTGTGTGAGTGTTAAGTGAAAAAACACTAAAAATATTTCCTAAGGTTTTAAAACTCAACGGACCAAATATAATTTCATATTGTTTTCATTCAGTGCTTCATTCAAAGGTGTGATAAAGCTTACGTAAGTACAAACGGAATCATAAATTTAACTTCTTGGTGCATTAAAATTAATTATTTTGCTGTATTTAGATTTTCTTGTGCGTATACTATTACATCATTATTAACTTACAAATAACGTAGTCTATTGTTGCACTGCTCAAGTTTCGTCGTCGTAAATAGAATTATTCCAATATTTTACCATTTGTTTTCCTGATCTTTTTGTAGTTATTCATTACAATTTAACATAATATTGCCTTAGTTATTGTGGAATTAATTTATCTGCAGTTGTCATCCTAAATTATTTCTGTGATTTTAGTTGTCGGTTTGTTTATTTACTTATTTAAACCCTGCCCCATTGTTGCACCCAAGTTATCGTCGTCATAATTCATAGAATTATTACATTATTTTACAATTCGTTGTTCTTGATTCTTTCGTATTTATTTACATTTTAACACAATATACGCTAGTTATTGTCGAATTAATTAATTTCCAGTGATCGCCCTAAATAATTATTTCAATCATTTTTGTCGTCGGTTTGTTTGTATATTTAATTTATTTATTATCTCATTTGTAACTTCCGTGGTAATAAATATATTATTATACTAACATCCTTCATTCAGTGTTGTCATTTTTCGTGTATTCTCATTTGCTTTGGTCGTTAAGTTGCTAACTATCTCACAACAATGGACACTATCGCATTCCTCAACTCATTCAAAGCTGATCTTCAGAAGGCGTACAATGACTTGGTACAATTTATTGACACACGAATCAGTGCGCTGGAAGAGGTCAATAAGAAAACGATCGGCGGTTGGACTACAGTTAGAAATTCTCGACGTCCTTGAAATTCTCGAAATTCTCAACTGCTACCACCCGGTTAGACCAACGACACATGCACCACCCCAACTCTTCACTCATAATAGGTTTAGTGTGTTAGATGACATGTCCCTGTTTCCTCCCTTACCTACTCGTTTCATTCCCTCCCGTCCAGTACCCAGACTTGTTCACACACCACGCACTGGTAAGCACAGCCGCCTAAAATCACGTAAAGTAGTGCTATCCAGAGACGAAACCAACACATCCACGCAGAAATCAAACGTGCTCATACTAGCTGATTCGCACGGTCGTCAGATGTCCTCCGTATTGCGTGGATTGCTTCCTAGCCAATTCTCAGTCTCCGGTTTCTTTAAGCCNGAAACTCACAGAGCGGGACACAGTAATCATCATAAGTGGGCAGAACGATACTAACTTGGGTGGTCATTTCAACGCGTCTGAACATCAACAAAAACAAAAAATTGCCTCCTTGCACACGAACATAGTGCTCTCTAGCCTGCCTCCACGCTTCAACGTTCCACAAATAAACCACGAAATTAACCTGGCAAACATTCCCTAAAACATCACCTGGCAGACACAAAAATCACATTTTTTGATTTGCAAACACACCTGACTGCCAAGGACTTTACCCAGCACGGTTTACACACTGAGACCGTCTGGGAAACAGTACTTCGGTTCTCTTCTAGCTTCACATCTGACCTCACATCATCCACCTGCCCCACTACCCACTCCTATACCTCCTCCTGCACCTACCTCATCTCCTCCTCCACCTCCCTCTACTTCTACCTCATCTCCTCCTCCACCTCCCTCTACATCTACCTCATCTTCTCCTTCTGCTCCTACCTCATCACCATCTCTTCCTATCTCGACACCCATTTCTTCTCCTTTCCCCGTTCTTTCACCTACTGCTTCCTCAACTCGCACGTCCTCATCTATTCCTCCTGCCGCCCCCATACACAGTTACAACTTGCGCTCAGGAGTACGATGTGGTGCTCGAAGGTGACAATCGCGTTCAGGTGCAGAGTGCGGGCTTGATCCGGAACTAGAAGCTGTACCAAATTCAAATTCCTCTCCACAATCTAACGTCGATTCCATTTCTCGTGAGTCACAAACTCTTTGCGAAAATAAAATAATTATATTTCATCATAATGTCCAATCCCTTTCAAACAAATTGACAGACATTGAAATTCTGGTACACGAAAATCGATTCGATTTGCTATGCCTCACAGAGCATTGGCTTTCAACTAACAACATCAACGATACTGCTATTTCTAATTATTATTTAGCAAGTTCTTACTGTCGGCAAAATTTTAAAGGCAAAAATCCCCACGGAGGTACGTGTATCTACGTTCGTAATGATATTTTATCTTCTCCACTGACAGGCTACGAGAACTTCTGCGTAGATAGTGTGTTCGAAATTTCTGCAGTTGAACTGACCGACACCGGTATTGTTGTTTTGTGTATTTATAGACCTCCTCAATCAGATCTTGACATATTTTTTCGGAACTTCGAAAATGTTTTAGAACATATCGCACATAAATCTACTAAATCTATCGTTATATGTGGTGATTTCAATATCGATTTCTTGAGTACATCCGACTCTGCACATTCACCAGTTAATCGATTCAAGAATCTTATCGACTCCTTCAACCTTATTACTACGATAAATGACCCCACTCGCCTCTCCGGCTCATCTCAAACATTGCTAGATCAAATTATAGTCAACAATGGAATCTCGTATCTCTCTGAAGTGTTTATCGCCGGATACAGTGATCACCTTGCTCAAGTATTGACTATTAATAATACACTAAAACCGCTTAAAATCCTTTACAAATTTACAAGAGAGTTTAATGACATAAATAAATCCATATTCGTAAATTATTTGCGTGAAGAAACATGGAAAGATGTTTACAATTACCAAAACACCGACGACAAATTCAATGCATTTATCTCAATTTTCCTAAAACATTACAACTCTAGCTTTCCCATAAAACGCAAGTTAATTAACACAAAGAAATACATTAGATGGATCACCCAAGGGATAAGGATTTCTTCAAAAAACAAACGCCGTTTATATTATCTTTCAAAACGCTATAACCAGCCACCCGAATTCCATAATTATTTTCGTAAATATAAGACTATTCTCCGAAAAGTAGTCTATGCAGCTAAAGTTATGGAAAACGACAGGCATATACTAAAATCGAACAACCGGATGAAAGCCATGTGGAATATTGTTAACAATTACACGTCAACTTCTGAAAATCGCGAAGAAAATGTTTCTTTACTAAACGATGGCAAGATCGTGTCAAATCCTCAGGACATCGCAAGTTTGTTTAATTCTCACTTCTCAGAAGTTGGTAAAATAACGAACTCAATATATCCAAATCAATGTCCTCCAATTATATCCTGCCACGTACCCAATTCTATGTTCACTTCCGAAACTAACGACAGTGAAGTCATGAGAATCATCAGCTTATTAAAAAACAAATTTTCAACAGACGTAGATGACATACCTGAGTTTATTGTTAAATTTTCGTCTCATGCTATATTAAATCCACTCATAAATATTTTTAATACTTCTTTATCGGAAGCGGTGTTTCCTAAAATATTTAAGAGAGCTAAAGTGAAACCTTTACACAAGAAAGGAAACAAACTTAATATTGGAAATTACCGACCAATATCTCTACTACCCACTTTCTCAAAAATCCTAGAAAAATTGTTCTATAAGCGTCTTCTAGATTTTTTATCAAAATATAACATTCTCTCTGACGATCAACACGGTTTTAGGAAATCCTTTTCCACTACAAGCGCCATATTTTCCTTCTTAAACGATGTTACCACATCTCTAGACAGTGGAGAAAATCCTCAGGGTGTTTTTCTTGACTTATCCAAAGCATTCGATGTCATCGATCACGGAATTCTCCTTACCAAATTGCATTCTTTAGGCATTCGTGGACTTCCACATCAATGGCTAACTTCTTATTTAAAAGATAGATATCAACAAGTAGAAATATCCTATACTAAAAATAAAATACTTGAGCGTTGTCTTTCAGAAACACAGCCACTTACTTGCGGAGTACTCCAAGGATCAATTCTCGGCCCTATACTCTTTTTATTGTATGTAAACGACATATCCACATCAGATTGCAAAATGGTTTTTTTGCTGATGACACTAATTTACTGTGTAAGCACGCCAATGCTCAAAACGTTTTGTCTAACCTTTCCTTGGTTCCATGCAAATCGTCTCATTGTAAACACTGACAAAACAGTGTCTATGTCATTTCACAATAGTAATACAAAATCTTTACCCCAGGTT